>JWHW01050681.1:108216-121861 GCA_000931545.1 Papilio glaucus | reverse complement strand
GTTCATTTGTAAAATGATTTCTTAAGGCATCCTAGTATATTGGTATTTCCTTAGCTGACGCTGACACCGAGTCCAAAAATAAATATGATTGAAGAATTGATTCTTATGTTTAATTGCTTAACATTATTTTATACTTTGAAGCCGGTTTTGTTTTTGTTAAAAAGTTTTTTTTCTCGATGTTTAGTGAATCTAATTTACATGAGGCTTTTGAAATCAAAAGCTTGCTCGAAGTTTTTACCTATTTTGTAGTTTAAACTTTTGATAACCTCTGAACTATTGGTCAGAATGATATAGTTCAAGGAACAATTATAATCTACATTAAATTCTCTTGATAACTAAAACATTTAAATGGATAAGGATTCATACCGAGTTTTAATTAATGTTTCCTAAGATAAAAATGGTTATTGTAAGACAACTATAGAAGATAGATATATGTCATCACGCACTTTTATTTAGCTTATATCAAGAGCTACAATTATTTCATACATCATTTTAATGAAATCGGTTCACCAGGAGCGGAGTTCTGAGGTAACAAACATAAAAAAACATACATACGAATTGATAACCTCCTTTTTGAAGTCGGTTAAAAATAGACATTTATCGTCGCGTAAATTCATACTGTTATAATAGAATTGCGAAAAGTCCCCATGGATCTCGAGGATCCAAAAATAATTCTTATTCAAAGTCCAAGTTCGCGAAAATGGGACTATAATTAGACATTAGTTTTAAATAGCAAAAACAAAAATTAGAGATCATCAAATTATTTACAAAAATTGTTCTTAGACTTTTTCCCTACGATTCACCATTTCTATGAAAAAGCGGTTTTAAAATTCTAGTGTTCTTCATAATATGCACGAGTTTCCAAAACACCTACGATTTAGTACCTATCGCATTTTTGGTGGTGGTTGCAACGTACCTATCGCACGTGGTTTCCAATTAAAAAATAAAAAATTCTTTATCTTAGTAATATACTTAATATATAATATGCCAAATATCAGACACCTTCGTTTTCGCATTATTCTTAACAAAAATATGTTGAATGTTTACACGCGACGTACGATGTGGACAAGTTCAATTGTCCTGAAGGATGTAGTTTTCGTGACAAGTGACGATCAAATTCAAAATACCCTCATTTGTGTTCCTATTCAACAAGTTAAGGCAAGAATTGACGCAATTTTGTTATTGTTGTTCAAATAGTTAGGTACTTTTCGAGTTTTTATATATTTCTTATATATATTTATAAAAGAGGAACCTGACTAATCTGTCAACACACATCCATAACTAATGAATCTACTTGGGCTGGTACTACGTACGTACTTGGTATTACGTGGAAGGAAGTTTTGACATTTCAAGCATTCTTAGTCTTCATTAAAAAATTTAAGAAGAAGGTGAAATGCGAAATGAGTTGCCATAAGGATTTAAATGTCACAGACCGATTGAAATCTTTGACTAGACATATTACAAACTGTCGGCAAATTGTGAACTGAATCAATCATTGACAGTTATTGAATAAAATATGAATTTTATTCGTGTTTTATGTCAGTGGAGATAAAAAATATATAAACATGAACGTGTTTTGTGTGTGATTTTGATCGAATGATATTTAATTTTGAACATTCGTGGTAAAATTTATTATATTTCAAACTTTGTGCAAATATATAACTATCATTTTTGGACGTTATAGCTTCGTCTCAGTTTAAGTAGAAGCTTTCGATGTGATTCGGCGAGATATATATGTCATAAGCTCGGATGGCCGCGTTGTCTCAGCAAATCTCTGATTTCGAGGACAGCTCCCAGCTATCGATAATCATCTGCCTCGAGTTGTCCTCGACAGAAGTTTAGATATGACTCCTGAGAGATCTGATTGCGACGCCCATATTTTCTTCATTAATTATTTGATTGGAAACAGAATTTAATTGCGGCGAGTTAATATTTTGGGGCCTAGCAATGAGCTTGTACGAGTCCCTGATAGTTCATTTGGGGCTGGTGCAGACGGTCCTAGCCGTAGTGTACTGGTCGGTGATCCAATTGGAGCTTGTGAATCACTTTTATGAGATTGATCATTTTAATGATTGAAATATCAAGCACATCCGGAGTGTGTTGATAATAATGAGTAGGCTCTAAGGGCGCTACGATTTCGAGTAGGTCCGACAGCGAGTCGAGCGCGCGGCCTCGAGTGCTGATCTTAGTTGAATTCCATCGGATATTAAAATCGCCTGAAAGAATAATAGCTCTGCCTATAGATTGTAGGGTTTCAAAGTCTGAGTGCGGAACAGTTGCACTTGGTCTACTGGTAAGGTATACTGAAGCTCTAGTCTTCCCTTGGAAAGAGAATTGGACGAGAACGGAATAAATGGCGAGAAGAAAATCTTTTTTCTTGTCTATTCCCTCCTCTGTCCATTAAAGGCAGGCAACGCATCTGCAACTCATTTGCTTGTTGCGGATGCTTATGGGTAGCGGTAGGCGGTTTGCCACCTTATTTCTTAAAAACAATTTTGACAGAAATAAAATAAATGTATGATATTAAATTATATTCGTATTTAAAACAAGTATTATATAAAACACTACACTAAAACCAAAAAGCAGAATTAAACAAAGTTAAATATCAGCTGTTTTGGTGCCCGAGGCAAACGTTCGCCTTCGACCCATCATTACAGTGGCCTCCATGTTTGCTCGAACTTTCCATCGATATGAATTGCTAATAACAGACGTTGTATTTTAATCATTTCATATTTGGTAATATGATTTACTTGATATGCATATATTTATATAAATCTTTGTCGTTTATGTTCACAATTTATTATATAAATCAATCAATAGACTTTTAAAAATGCCGCGAAAACGGACGTGTATTTGGCGTAGTTAAAGATTCCGTGAAGGAGACGTGTATCATGCTAATATTTTTAAATAAAATGTGTTACAAATATAATAAATTCAATAAACATGGTCAACATATATATGTCATTCTGGATTACCCAGTTCACCTTACATAATAGAGCTCCCGGAGGCGTAATTCCAATCCTTTCCCTCTTTCGATTATTTTCCAAGGAAGGATGGGAGGAGGAGGATTAGACGGGGAAGGGGATACGATTGAGAAATATCCTTTCTTTCTGTTTATCCTCTACTCTTTGTATTAAAGGTAGGCAACGCATCTGCAACGCGTTAGCATGTCGCAGATGACTATGGGTAGGGATCATTCAATATCTGATGACCCGTAGGTCTACGTCGCCTATTACGAGAGACAGTCCTACTTTTACCGTATAGCCCACCATAGTTAAACAGTAAGTTTTTAAGAAAATCTGTTCGTATTTTTGCCGGCCTTTGTGATTGACTTATTTACTATTTTATATTAATGTTTATTATTCGCTATACTTTTGCTTTATAAGAAATTTATTGTTTAGTATGTTTTTGTCAATTTATATTTCTATTTCGTAGTCGGGAGTATATTCGAAGTTACTCAACCCAACAACTTACCGTTTTATCAAATAAATATACATATGCGCTCACGCCCGTAACCCAGAGGGGTAGGCAGAGATCATGGATTTCAAGTTGGCGCGACCCTGGCACTCCTCTCTCTCTTCTTTTGCATTTTTACATCTACGGACATGCTCGTCGGTTATGGGTGCTCCTTATATCGCCCTTTTTAAGTAAGCCAGTAATCTGATCGATTTATGTAAGTTCCCCTAGGGCATCCCATACTAACACTGCCACTCACTTTTGCAACATAAATTTGTTTCGTTATTCTCTCTTCATTCATTCTTTCAACAAGACCGAACCACCGAAGCATACCTTTCTCAATTCTAGTCACAATATCCTATCATTCAATGTCACGCCTAACATACTTCTCAAGGATCGCATCTCAACGGCCTTTACTGTACTATCATGCTTTTCCTGCCAAACCCAGCTCTCACTTCCAAACATTAAGGTGGGGACTAGCACAGCTTTGTGTATTGCCAGACGAGCCTTCATATACACCTCAAATACATGAACTCTTCTACCTGTTCCACTTCTTCACCGTTAACATATATTTCAGTTATAGTCTTAGTTTATTCTCTTTCAAACACCATTACTTTCGTCTTATCTCCATTTATATTCATATTTTTAATAATAATTAAATATTTATTATTGTACTATATTATAAACTGAACTCCTCCATATTCAATAAAAGGAGAAAGTTTCATTGATAAATGATGAATCCAAGTGACGTGGTTACCTGATCACTTGGATTCAGCATTTGACTGGATTGGTGGCGTTGCGATTAATAATAATAATAAATTAATACAGGTAAACCTAGCCAAGGCCATAATGAAGCTATGTGGAAAGTGTACACTAAAGAATTATTATTTATTTTATTTATTAATAAAATTTAGTGTTGTCAAACGCGGGTCCGGACATGGCTGTATATGTGATACTAAAGAATTGAAGCTTCGCGGAAGTTCATGTTAGCGTACCAGTTTATACATAATACGTTACTAATAAACCTTCAGTTAGTGAAAGGCTATGTATGTGTGATCCCTATAGACGGCTGGTGCGAATCGGCTGGACCAATTTCGATGTAATTTTTAGGATACCTTCAGATTGGTCTGTGCTTGGTAGCGATCGGATCAACATAATTAGTGCTACTCGGTATGAAACAGTGGCGGATCACTAGTTGTTTAATAAATCTTATAAAATCAAATAAAACTGACCATTCTGAAAATGTTTAAAAATTCTGTATCGGAAATTAAAATACTTTTCTTAGACTGATTCTATTAAAGATGAAAATTATTCGCCTTGAAATATAATAAGGAATATTTATTTTCGCGTGGGCACCGCTTGACCTCTACAATGTTTACCGTGCAAAAGTTTAAATTTGAAAATAACTCCATCTGTTAGCAGATATTTTAAGATGATAAAGATAAATTTATATTATGACAGATTTATATTATTACCTCTCGATGTGATATAGGCACATAAACATAACAGAGAGAGGGCAATGTCATAATTCTGCGCTTATTAATAAGATACTTGAATTTAGAAATAAGCCCTTACGAACGCATATTTATTATTCTACATCTATACATCTGCCCGCATGTACCTACATGCTCATCGTTCACGGGTATGTCACCAATGTGGTCGATACACGTTCTTCTGAGACATAACGTTTGCGACATGAATTCATCACTTGTCACTTTCTTTATTCATCCTTTCAACATGTCCAAATCAATTACCTTTGTATATTCCAAAAATGTATTACATTATCATAGTAGGATCCTTCAAACGGAAGGGAGCTACGTAGCTGTAGAAAATTCTTTACTTACACTACCGGGAGTAAATGTCAATTTTATGATGCGGCGTCTATTGTAAGGAGACTTTGGTGAATTTTATTTCATTGTATGGGAGTATATCAAAAATGTTTCACAAGAAAAGTTTATTGCCGTCCGTGATATCCAATCCCAAAGTTTCTTTATCCGATAAAGTTGAATGTTTTTAGAAAGTTTCAAGCCTGCCCATTCTTTTTCAGTTTATCACGTTACGCAACTTTTTATTGCTTTTTAAATTAAATTTTGTATTTGCTGTGGAATACGTAACATTGTTTGAATATTTAAATAATTAGTCAAGGTTGACGTTCTTGACCACAGAAACTAGCAACATTAAATCAAATCTCAAACTGAGTGTGTCCAGGATTTGTGAAAAGTATATTTAAATACTTCCGAGTTGTAACTCGATTAAATCTTATATAAGTTAAGTATATATGTAGTGATGGAAAAAATATGTATACAGGTTGACATAAAAGTAGTAATCCAGTTCGGTTCAGCTACAACTTTTTTCTGAACTAGATAAGTTTGATTAGTTTATTCTGCGGCGCGATCAATAGGTGAAAGGGCATTAAATAATATCTTAATCCCTCTCTCTCTTCAGCCATTAGTCATCAATTACTTGTCTTAGGCCTTCCTTTATTGATCGCCACAAATGTATTTGCGTAAATGTCTAGGTATCGAATCATGGTCGAATAAGGAGTCAGTCCCGTTTACAAAAGTCTTCTCTGCCTACCTATTTAAAAGATGACTAGATTCCATAATCGAGAATCCGTTAGTTAATGAATAATAGTTTATTTTCAATTTAGTTCTCCTTCTTTCTTTCTCTATAAAACATCGGTTTTTCTTATTATGATGTTGTTATTGTTTTTCACTGGCGCTATATCAAAATATTTATCTATTCTTGTGTTATTTGACAAAATACTATAGTAGCTATAGATCGAGCCTAGGTCCGGCCTTATCAGGCGCTAACGAATCGGAATGTTAATGGCGAGCTAACACTCTAATGCGGGGTCCTCTCTCGGAAGCCAGGTTGTTCTAAAAGACCTTGGCTGTCAATGATTGATTACATTATCATAATAATAAATATGGTGGGTCAGCTTTTACCTTAAAAATTAAAAGTTTAATTCTTGCACAAAATGTACACCTTCATATGATAAAGCTAAAAACTAGTTAAGAACTAATGAACTAATTTAAATTTACTTTTCACCAATAGATGGAGTGATTTATAAAGAAGACTTAAGAAAAAACATCCTAAGTCTCACTGAGGTTTATTATATGCTTCTTTAAATGCTTCACCGAAGCCGAGCTCTTCAAATACTCTGTTATTTAGAGTACGCATAATATGGTTCGACTAGAAAATATACGGAAGGTTTTATTAAATCCCTCTGCGTTCATCTAAAATTCCACATCATTCTATAGATTTTGACTTTGTTAAAATATCATTTATTACTTCAATACACCGACGTGAGTTTGCTGACTGCTTGGAATTACCAGCTAAAATCTATTTCAATGTACGTAGGAAGTCCCGTCAGTATAATCCTCTTATAAACGTGCCGTAGCCCTCAACTAACTATAGACAGAACAATTACGTGGTACGTGCGAGCGTTCATTTCAATAATCTTTGCGAGCATCACAATCTGTAGCCAGTTTCACAGTGTGTCTTCAGCAAAGGCTTGTTTGAAATTCTTTTAATTATGTTGTTCAGTTAAGGAATAAATATTTTTGAAATAGTAACTTTTGTAGCCGCGTTACGCGATATTTGGTAAACGAAAATCTACCTTAGCACTTTTGGCATAACTAGTTGTTTGACAGTCGGCGCGATTACCGTTAATAGTGGATTAACGTTTATGTCGGGAAACTACACGCGCGAAACCGGGGCGGGTCGCTAGTAATAAAAAAGATAGCCTTTTATTTCGGATCTGCTTCCAATTTCCATTGAAAATCCTAAATTTTTCGTGCATGTTTTTTCCTACAAATAATACCTAAATTTAACTGGATACGATACTCTCTAGGTAAACTTGGGAAGGGAGGATGGGAAGAGCTTACATAACAGTGTCGAGAAGGGCGCAACTTTGTTAATACTGCTGTTACGAACTTGGAAACCCGTCGTTTGCAAGCCTTGAACCCATAACGCCTACTGAAGTAAACCAGCTAACCGTACCTAGAACTACACATATGTATACCTTAGGCCAGTTGCATTGTGCGTTGCGTGATCCGATTTTAAAGACCTAAGGGTTTTTTTTGCCAGCCATCTTCGGTCACATTTGCGAAACTAGCCAGGTTCGACGTTCACGGATGCTTTAAGGAGGATATCATCATTAGGTATTTTACATAAGCTCTCAAAGCTTTAGGAGCTAATGGGGTGGTCAGAGGAAAATATTCTAAGTAATGAATAAGTAATGTTCTAAATGACATTGGACAAGGCGCATTGCTCATAGAACGGATGGCCAATGGAACCAAAAGGTTCAGGAATGCCTGTAACCCTCGATTTCTTTCTATTCCGTTGAATTTTCAAAGACGAAGATTATATTATAAATAAAATGGTAAATTAAATAAACATAGGCGCAGTCACATATCTACCGCTCCTTAGTTGAATATGTATGTATACATGCACAAAGTCAATCAATGCTGCCTTATTAATACGATAACTTGGCAAACGAGCAAGCGGTTCAGTTAGTATTAAGTGACCGTTACTCGGGGGGGAGTGCAACCAGCTGATCCGTTGCGCCTAATGGACAGAAAAAAGGTTTTTTTTCATAGCCAACCCCTCCCCTGTCAAATCCTCTTTCCCTTCCTATCCTTTCCTTGTTAGAATATAATAGGAAGGGAACAAGAAATAAGATTAGGCCTCCAGCACCTCACCCTTAATACTATCTTGGATATCAGTATTTTTAGAATGTCATAAAAATCGTTAATATAATACTGACGGATCGTCTTCTCCGAGTAACTGTTGCAATATAATTTTTCTTTTCAGTGGGTGTGACATCCTTTTGTAGAGTTTTACTTATATAAATTTATTATGTGAGTAAAACTCTACAAAAGGATGTGATGTGTGGCGATACCTCCCGGGGTGGTGATAGGATGGTGTAGGTGGCGTGTAAGAAATGAATATTTTATAAAGTATTTTTTTTGATACACATAATTGACATCTTTTTGATTATCTGTCTTGTAAAAGTCTTATTTTCTGCGGGAGTCAATGAAAAGAAAATTGTCAAAAGATTTTCCTTATTTTTTGGAACGTTTTTTTTTTAAAGAACATATTTCCTTATACAGAAATAGCCAAGAAAGATAATCTACATTCATCGTATGGTACAAAATTTGTCGTTTATAATATAGATATGTTATACTCAAATGATATTTTATAAAATAGATTTAGGCTATATACACTCTTCGTATCAAAAATCGCACCTCTCTGAAATTGTTCAACATCTCGCTGTCACGGCTAGCACAGAATTTTATGGAAACAAATATTAGTACATTTAAAATGTGTATTTCAATAGCTTCACATCGTTAATCAATAGAACATGAAAACAATAGAAAATGTATCACTACAGAGTGTCAAAAACAAATACTGCCAAAGGCCCTAGTTGTACCAACTGAAAAGGGTAAAGTAACGGCCCGAGCCGAAGCTCCCTCTACGGAGGGAGACCTCGAGTTAAGTTACTCTTTAAGATTCTTAGGCTAGGCGCCCTCTGCGCCCTGCCGCCTCGTTCCCGGTGTAGCTGTAAAAGCCTCCTCCAGGCAAACAGTGACATTTTAGTCACAAAAACAAGAAATGGGTCAGTCGCCATTCAGACTTTGCAGTAAACACACGTGAACAAGTTAAACAGATCAAATAAAGATGGACACCAACTCTGAAGAAGCAGCTCAAGGGATTGTTCTATTGCAATAGGCTGTGTGATGTTGCCCGTCAGTTGAACCTCAGCCGTTTTTCAGTACGACTAGTGTTTCAACGTTTCCAACAAATCGGTGAATACTTTCGTTCAATACGAGTACGACTCGGAGAAGAGAAGAACCGTACTACCACTGCCGTAGGTATGCATGTCAACGATAGGCTTTAAAGCTCAATCCGTATCACATTTGCGATCTAATAACCTCAGTAAAAAGCTAATATCGATTATTAAATCTCCATTGTTAATTTTAGTGGAGCTAAATTTATTTGATTGTTATTATAATAAGGATTGTAACCTTACATATTGTTTTGTTTACGTTTAGCAACAGCTTGCCACCAAAAGAAGTGGCGCAGGGATACGAGTTTCGACCAATCAGCGCTCAAAGTTCTTTTTGTAGACAAATACATTTATGTCTATTGGATAAATATGTGCCTGCCTTACGTCATCTGTTAAAGTACCTTAAAAGTACTGTTAAAGTACCTAGAAAAGAAACGGCACATCCTCAATAATTCGTTAAACTGACAATGTGCCGACCGTTTAGAATTTGCCTAGCCCGAATATAAAGTGCCTGCCCCCACAAATATTTTTACAAATAAACAAGTTTTCAATTTCCAATATTAATGGCAAAAGGGGTTAGGTATAAATAAATACTTGTATACCTAATTGAGATTTACTTAAGTTAATTCGATAATTACTTAATTAATTCACTTAAAGGCATCAGGCAAGTAAACCAGACCGTCTAGAAACTTTCGAGGGATCGAGGGTGAGTTATCTCTCGAGTTAGCAAACATAACACTAGTTAGGTAATTCATGTATTCCCTTATTTATAATTTATTGTTAGAAATTTTGTTGACAGAAAGTAAAATAAATATAACTTGATAAAAGTTTAATAGCGAGGTTCTTATTATTAAATTTGCCAGCCTATTACCAGAGGTGGATTATCCCTAAGGCAAAATAGGTACGTGCTACGGACGCGTGATTACAAAGGGCGGAATTTGTTACAAAGAAAAAATAAATTCCATAAAATTGTGTAAGTAAATATGAAAATAAAAAATATTTATTTAAAGAGGTGTAGAGCTTCTGAAACGTGCTCCGTCTAGTTGATTAATCCTACATCGCTCGATTTGATAATAGCATCGGACGTTGCTAGATTGCGGGGACTAGAGTACAGGAAGGGGGCGGCAGCTGAGCTACTTACCTGCCTACTTGTTTCTATCTGTATTTTTGTTAAGGTACTGATTAAATGAATTATGAACGAAACAGAAAAAGAATTTAAGAGTGATCCAGTATGTATCATTCAGTGTGCCGTAACTAAGTAAAATATAAGTCCGTGCGTTCCAACGAATTTAATCCTACCCAAAAACATAAAAGAACCTCCAACATAAGGTGTGATTTATTCCAATGATGCTTCTGCAGAGCGACCTCCTCGAGAATTCGATTACCCTGTACTTTGTGTACATGGATTTCATCTAGAACCAAGCCTTCTCTTTACGGAACCAATATGCTGATCGAACTGCGACGGCCCTGTCGTGCGACTTTCATTCACCTGTGAGGCACGACACATTGCCCGCGACCGACCGAAAAATTTAAGCCGCTCATTTTTCTGCAAGTCGGTGTATCAATGTTGAGTTATCAAAATTATTTTTGACTCCATACTTACTTTGTAATGTAAATAAATTTTTGACACGATATCAAAGGTCATAATGTATTGAACTAGCTTACGATGATGGTGTTTATAATCAATTGACTTTACCTGGCTGGTATGCAGAGAAGTTTATAATTTTATACTAGTTTAAATTATATATTTATAAACACTGAGACATCTATAAATATCATGAAATGCGATAGTGTAAGTAGGCGTATGCCAGCTTGAAAAGTATAACAAAATTAATTATGTATTTAGGGACTCCCGCAATCTTGGATCATTGGGACATATTGCGGGGAGGCCTACCTACGCTGCGACGACCTGCCATCCGTTCGTTAATGTGTCCGGCTCATCGGCAATTAAATTTAGCAGATGCAGACTGTCATTTCTGGGTAATGTAACTGTCACTTGGTGAAATAATTATTAGGATAGACTCGGTCATTTCAGGTTTGGTCCGTTATATTTATTTATTTATTTTAGTACATCCACATTATATATATTTCACACTTACAATTAATTAAAACTAACATAGAATTATAGTCTTATATATATGGAAACAACGGAGTACATATCATTTGTAAAAGTACAACTTTAGTAATATTTAGTTTTATAATATTAACATAATTTAAACATTTTCTTTACTCGTATAATAATTAGTTACAGTTTCTTTGAAAAGCGTTATAATTTTTATTAAACAAGTCTAAGTTATTAGAACTATCGAGCCCACTTATTTTGTTGTATTCGCTACAAATCCTATTCAGAGGCGAATGCTGTCCGAGGTTTGTTCTAGAGTTGTTAATGTAAAACAATTTATTGTTTCTGCTTCTGCGTTGGTTTGGTTCCGGTACTAAATAGAATAGACTCTCAAGCAGCTGCTGACATTGAGCTGTTCCATGGAGTAATTTATGTAAAAAGCATGCGTCCAGGACTCGTCTCCTTGTTCTAATAGAGATCATGTTGAAGTATTTTAATCTCTGAATGTATGGACTCCGATGCGAAAACCCACTTGCATGAAATGCCAAATGGCGTGTGAAGGTACGTTGAATACTCGTTATAAACAGATAAATCTTTATTCTTCAAAATCATCATCTCCCTGCCCTTCTCCCACTCATGTGGGTGGGTTTTGGCTACAGTTTTTACGGCCCCCTGCACGCCAACCCTGTTTCTTCTTCATAATATTAATATAAATTACCAGTCTCTATTATACATAGAGTATATATATCTCGTTTCATATTTAAAAAGTTATATAAATGGTATAAAGTTTCGCCGAGCCGTACCGAACCTCATTAAACTTCCTAGGAGAATATAATTTCTTCAAATAATTTTATTAAGCGGTATACTTTCAAAAATTGCAATTGCACACATACATACAATGCGATTTAATTATCATTTAGAAGAATTATATGTTTAATTGTCATCAAATTAAAAAATATAGTGTTAGTGCAATCGTCTGTTAGTTAAGACATAAGACATACAAGAAGCATTCCGGGTTAGTCTGGTGAAGTCAACTTTTAAAATTGTTGAGCTTTTTATAATCAGTAACAAAACAAATCAAAACATATGCACCGATCTTATCATTAATTTTGTATGACAAGCGTATGAGGTATGTTCACACTTGATAGCACCTTGCGTCAATAACTCGGAGCCTTGCATTTTAAATACGTTCATGAATAAACGAATGAGAGTGAATATTTTAATATCACGGCTCCTCGTCCCTAGGCGACACAATAGGGGAAGAAAACAGGTTGAATTATAAATGGTGTATTAATTTATTCAGTTGGTGTTTAAGCCATTGAATTTGCATTTCACTATTTTAGTAGATAGCGTCATAGTTCCATGTAATTTTAATCTTTATATAAAAATAACAAAGCAGTGCGTGCGAAGCCGCGGGCAACTGCTAGTATATATGTATATTTTTTGTGTGTGTGCGTATATGGCTGAAGTCCTTTGAAAGAGGTGGACTGATTTTCATGAAATTTTGTGTGCATTTATTCGAGGATGGTTTAAATTAAACCCGATGGCGGATCCATCGAGTTCGAGAGGAGCAAACGAGCAACGAGTCCCCTGGTGTTAAGTGATCACCGACGCTCGTGAACCAGCCGCAGCAAATGTGTTGCAGACCTTTGAAGGACGGAATAAGTTATTTAAGTAAAATATTAAACAGAGTTCAATAAATATTCGATAAGGAAGGGAGAGTTGTAAACTGTAGTAACTACAAAAAAATTTGTTACATATTGAAACCATTAAAAAGTATGTTAAATCTAACCTCTAACATTTTTAACTCTGCCGTTATATACATCTTGATACAGCTTTCGTTATCTGCTAAACGTGTTTTTTTTTCGCAGATTTAGCTAAGTTTGGCTACCGAATCAACATACCTTACTGCATTGTATGTAATATAAAAATTAATGGTTCTTATTTTATCTAAAATGTATTCCTGAGCTATGATGTCATATGTCTCGACGATCGTCGAGTCGCGAAAAGACAAAGTGTCATTAAAATTCTAGTGTCTTTTCATTTATCCGATGAAGTGTAACACTCGATGTAAAATGACAGACGCGGAATGAAATCTGAAGACATGGCATATTATACACTATTAATTTTGGTTCGTTTCTCATTTTACTTGTATGTTTTTCGTCATTACGATAATATTTTTCATGATAAAAATTAGAAAGTATTTATTATAAACTTGATTAGGAATCAAATATAATAAATTTAAAAATCATTATCGCATATGAAAATGTTTTTTTTTAAATCTTATTTAATAGTAGCCTTGGCCAGTGGCTTCGCACGCAAGATGATTCAGC
>JWHW01050681.1:78794-100211 GCA_000931545.1 Papilio glaucus | reverse complement strand
TCGATTCCATGCAATCATACATGGTATAAGGCATATCATGGTAGAAGCAAGTGTAGCTTATAGTACCTTTAATGGACAGAGGATAGGCATTTAAAAGTCGTTTTTCTAGCTAGGGAACGGAAGGAAGACTGAAACAGACCTCCGGCCTCCTCAACTCACTCATGAGACGAAACGCAGAATATTTCACGCCTGTCTTCTGTAAGGTCCTGTTATTTCATCAATCGAGCCGGCCCTTTCGTACAACAGATGTTGTTGTTGAGGGCTCTTCCCCGGTTGAAATACTTAAAAATACTTCGAAATACATGTCATATCAGAAAAAAATTAAAATAAGAGTACGCTACGATAGTAGCAAAGTAATGAATTAACATATTTAAGTAGTCGAAATAAATTCTCAACTTTCTATCGATGTTCTTAAACAGACACAAAAGAAAATAGTAGCTAATGACGTATGTACTGCGTACATCTTTAACTTTCACGAATATTATATATACTTAAGGGACTTATTTGAGTAACATTGATTTACATTCGAGTCATATCAGTGTTGTGTTTTCCGAACGACGCATATGAATTTTCAATTTCAGGTTTACAGGCACGTTTCCCAATATCGCATAACCTAATTAATATACCACTCTACGCATCACCATTACACTGAACGAAATCATACCTTTATCTACAGGGTGTTTAGTAATTGCTAACGCCGTGTACAACGGAAGACCACAAATTTCTCTATAGAAAATATGAAAAAGGGCGTATTTAGCTGGCGAAAGTAAATTAATTTTTTCTTCATGTCAAAAATATACGTATCAGGTCATCTGTCCGAACAACGTCGTGCCTGATTTATTTATACAATAATGCTAGGCGTTAATAGATGATAACACTTTGGTATCACAAAATTTTATAACATGGCAATAGGCAAGGCAATCAATTAAAAAAAAATTATTAAACGGACGCAAAATTAAACGTATAAAATGTTCTGATTTTCCTACAAGCGAACCCCTTGTTTGTTCAACATAATTCAGTTTACGTACTGCCTCGACACTGCCAAGTATTGTCCTTAATGTATGATAACATAATTAACATAATACAATTAAACTGGAGTACCCCTTCTGTGTACATCCTTATTACTTGTTATTGGACTACTTTATGACATTAAACGACGCGCAATTGCTGTATATATAAAATAAAGAAATTTTGTTGTTGTATTATGCCAGTATCGTCATCGGTCAACTCGACAGAGTTCCATCTACACCATCACGATGGTAGGCAGTCCACTACCGTGCGGTTTTCGCATAATTTCCTGCCTCGCTTAGCCGCGTTGTGGAATGAACTGTCCGCAGCGGTATTTCGCAACCAATTTTTTTGCGACTATGTTTCTACGTCTACGGGCCATACTAACTGTGGAAGGGTTTAGGGTTATTGGCGTATTCCCGTTAGGTTAGGTGTTAGAGGTGACTATTTGTGATAATTTTGATTCCCATATACATTACGCAAAAGTGAAAAATTTTTGAGTTATGTTTTTGGGAGGTATTTTTTGCTTTATATTTTTAATGTATTGCTATATATACCTACTATTTTTACTTATATTTGTACTGTTTATTTTAGATAGGACAAGGTACGGCAACTCTACCTATAGATGTGATGTGGTAGATGCGACTTTCAGGAGAATTAAATTTAGTAATCGAGTTGTGAGCGGAGACTCTTCCAGAGTCCTCAACAGTTCAGCAAACATTTAAAGAGACGAGTTTTATAGGATATTACGTTAAAATACTAAGTTTGTTACATATAATTAGAAAAAATAAAATGTGGTAACCCGTTCTTACTTATAATTATTATTGCATTATTGCAAATAAAAAACATCGATTTTTTATCTAGGATTTCTTTTATATATTTTTTCAATAAATTTGAAATGAAATAAATAATATCCATTTTGAATAAAATATTTTTATACATTCTATTTCATAAAAAAAAACTGTAAATTCATAAAAAAAGAATCAAAACCAATTTTTAAAATAAATTATTGTAAAATTTTTGGGTTAAAAATTTTGACATTTAGAAAAATGTGCCGCACTTCAAATCGTGCCACCCTAGGTCCGGGTTTCACGTAGGCCCGTGAGACCAAGGCATAAATCCACCAATATGTCTACCTCTTTACGGGCGTGAGCACATATTTATTATATATTTATATCTTACGACTTTTAAGGTTTTCTTAAACATTTCATTAAAATCGCACCTAGATCATTCATCCCACTTCCCACCTAAATTAAATATTCCTAAGCAGCGTAAAAGTATCTTTTGAAAAAAAAAATCATTTTATTAAATAATGACAATTTTATACTAATAATCATGATTTTTTTATATTTAAAATATAATTTATGTTGTCAATTAATTTAAAAAAAATACATCATTGACCGTATCACAACGACCAAGCCCGGTCAATCCTGAGTTCGTCCAGCGAATCGATCGGTCGGTTGGTCCAGCGGCCGCAGCAAATGGGTCAAGTTCAACATCGCTGGATTAAGGTCAAATAATACCATAGTACTAACTGCTTAGTTGTTTACAGCTCTTCTATCAATATTCTCGTAAAATATCCTACGATTAGATGATTTTTTTTTAATATAAGACACTTCCCCTTGGTTCTATTACATTTTAAATGGTTTTACTAAGCTTGACTTTCGTTACATTTGGGTTAAATTTTGTAATTGAAATTTTACCGTTTATTGTTGATACGCTACGCCCTACAATTTTATTTTGGAGTCTGACCAAGTCTGACCCTAGGTTGCTGAGCAGAGTGGTGTGATAATCGGTACCAAAAAATAATTAGGTACGTCCCTAATGATTTTTTTGTTTTTGGTACATTATCTAATTTCTCTCTAAACTAAACGGTTTTACCGTTATAATTTTACTCATTTTAAATTTGAATATTTCAGTATGATTTTAACCTAGTTAAAAGGTTGTAGAGCCACTTAGAAATGGCAACCGTTGCATGATTGGGTCAGTCCGTAAAAGTAAGTATAACTCCCTCTTAGATTATCGCTATGGAGTAATACTTTCACTTTTGCGTTTCTTCTGAAAAATAAAGGGTTTTTCCCATCCCCTTGACCTTTACTTTTTATCCACTACTATATCTAAGAAGAATGATTCTATGTAGCCCGTCTCGTTGTGATGAACTAGTAAGTAGCCTAGAAGACAGGTCGTAATTTAATATGAAGAGTTCGTTTGCTTTGTTTTTCCATAAACAAATGATCATAGTAAAAATGCTTAGCATTGATTTTCGTGCTCACGTCCCTCCGCACGAATGTGATAAAGAGCAATCGCTAGGGAGGAGTGGAGGCGCCTAGTGAAATAGGTCACCGGTATGATGTGATGACAACGACCAGTCTGTCAGGACTGTTACGACAGAGAGATCTGTTATTGTCACACTAGTCAAAGTAAAAAAGTAATAATAAATACACTAAAATAAAATTAAATATTAAAAAAATAGAATAAAAAAAACAAACAGGCAGTCATAAGGACTGTCGACAGAAGTGAAAACTCAAAACAGGGTCGACAATAGTTAAATAATAAATAAACATAAAAACCCTTGTATCTTAACCATAACATTCAAAATTTAATAGAAAAATAATTGAAAAAAAGGCCCGTCGAAACTGTTCCAAATTCAAACAACTTCCGATGGCCTCGGCCGATCGGAAGTGACACTTCGTAAAGTCGCTTCACCAGCTTATTCCCCAAGTCAAGCGTGCCTAAACAAGTTCGAACTTAAAAAAATCATGAGAAATAATTGTCTACTATTTTTCCCTAATATTCTAAAACTATTATATTTTTGTCGCCATTATGTGGGGTCGTTCCACAATCAACCACGCTTGGCAGGCGAGTTGGCGATCGCAGTGGTTGTACCGTGCACAAAGAACACCCCTGCCCGTCCTCGGCGGTTCTGGATGCAATTTAACAACTATTATCCGGGTCATGCAAGATGTAGTCAAGATC
Organism: Papilio glaucus; assembly: GCA_000931545.1. Lineage (NCBI taxonomy): Eukaryota > Metazoa > Arthropoda > Insecta > Lepidoptera > Papilionidae > Papilio > Papilio glaucus. The sequence goes on along the minus strand of JWHW01050681.1, from coordinate 96,227 downwards.
TACCGCACTGTCTCAAGACAAAAGTTTTTGAACAGTGTTTGTTGCCAGCGATGGCTTAAGGAACTGGCCCCTCTTTGCAATCACAATTAAACGGCTCAAGGTCACTCAAACGGCAATACAGAGGGCAAAGCTTAGAGTCTATCAGCGTGATCGCATCAGAAATTATGTGATCCGCAGCAGAGCCAAATTGACTGACATTGCGCGAAGAATTTCATAACTAAAGTGGAAACGGGCCGTGAATATTGATCGCAGAACTGATGGCCGATGGGGCCGTACGGTTCTGGCATGGCGGCTACATACACGGGGTGGACGTAGCATTGGAAGTTGCGTGAGTCAACTGGATGAGAACGGCAAGGGTCCGATCTTTGTGACGATCAATGGGAGAGGCTTGTAAGCCTTCAGCTACCGACGACTGTGTAATGAAAGGGACTATATTTTAATAATTTATCAAATAAAATTATTTCAAAGAAAATAAAAATCATACATATTTACGTAGTATACATATTCTTAGAGTTAAATCGATTAAAAAAAAAGTTATGTTGTAAATGTTTTAAACGGGACTCTTTCTAATATATAAGTACACACACACATGTATGTATGTTTATATATTTAAGGAGCACCCATAACCGACGAGCATGTATGCGTAATGTATGAATGTAGAAGAAGCGAGAGAGGTGTGCTGCGCCAAATGGAAATCCATGTTCTCTGCCTACCCCTCTAGGCTACGGACGTAAGCGCATATTTCTATTTCGTCATTGTTTAAAATAACCTGTGCAGTTGTTCTTGAGTTATAAATAACACGATTTAATATAGATTTATATTTATATATTACTTATTTAGGAATCGCTCATTGAATTCAAAGGTAGTGTAAATACTTTAATTGATAGACTAGACGCTTTGATATTTGCAAACAGTGGTGTGAATACCTTGACCCTTGTCACCGTCCGGTGTCTACGTTCGTAAATGTTCGTGAACACATACGTCCGTCTTAATTGAATATTTCAATTAACAGAATCCGACACTGGCATTCGTCGGAATACTCATCCGTTGTATCGATTTCGTCACAGCTAAAGGTGTAAACTGTGAGATTGATGAGTCTTTGAATATACAGCGTTATACGGTCAATGTGTGGCTTAAAAGTGGATTTTACGTCTGAAATTGTGAAAGGTATGCTTCGGTGGTTCGGGCATGTTGAAAGGATGAATGAAAGGAAAGTAACGAAACTCATTTATGTTGCAAAAGTGAGTGGCAGTGTTGGCAGGGGACGCCCAAGGTGAACTTATATCATATTAGTGATATACTAAAGATGGGCGTTATAAAGAGTACCCATCACCGACGAGCTTGTATGCGTAGATGCATGGATGCAGGAGTCAGAGAGGAGTGCCAGGATCGCGACATATGGAAATCCATAATCTCTGCCTACCCCTCTGGTTTAGGGGGCGTGTACATTTTATTTATTTGAATAAATGGATATCAATCGAACGAGCTAATCCTTTTTTAATTATCAATCATCACGAAATTTTTTTACGCACACGTTGTCAGGGATATAAAAAAGGTATTACAAAATTTTGCTTTTGATCCCGAAAAATAACAGCACTTCGCGCTTCCGTTTATTACGTCGCTCGCCACTGCGAGAAACGTTAGGGATGAAACGACAAGCCACTTTTATAAGTGGGATTTTGTCTTTGTGCACTTTTTATTTGAAAATATCTTTGTGGCAATAAAGAGACCACTTTGAAGAAAGATATTTTTAAAAAGGCTCTTTAAAATGGCATATTGCGGTGAAAAGTTAACTTAATTTTGTGTAGCAGTATAGGATATCAGAATAGCAAGGTATACATGACCTAGCTAGCATTGAGATTGACCCGATTTAGTCTTCATTGTCTATGAGCCCTTGAAGCCTCAGTCATACGGCACTACCACTATGACAGCTACCACTAAAGCAAAGTGCTTGTGCCCCAAAGCGGTGATCTGTAACCATTTCGTTGGATGTGTTCTATATTTTTAAAACCTTACTGTGAGTATTAACTCCATCTCGAAGGTCACAATGATCGATCTCACGCCAATCATGTCGCGAAATCATGTCCAACCTAACAAACATCATCATCCTTTTTCCGACACATGAGGGGTCGGCACAGTATGAATGTCCATACTGTATAGGTTTTGGCTAGAGTCTGGTAGTAGTAGTTTGCCTAGCATCAGTTTACAATGTGAAGATTTTTTTTTTCAGTTCCAAAAAATACACATCCAATTCTGAATGATTCGTTTAACTCACAGTTTGCTGACAGATTATAATATCCAGTTTGTTGATAAAGTGACGAAGTGCACAATCCGTAAGTAACAGATATAATTGCGAATGTACTACACAAATTTGTATGCACCTAAAATATTAATTTACAAACATAGACAGATTTACAAACATAGATAAAGAAAAATGTATCACATTGAAAAATGTTAATTTGGCATGAGTTTTTTTTTGTATGATATAAAATTCAGACAATTTTTTTCATGTATCAGTAACAATGTACTTCAAACACCCATGTGCGTACATTAAAATAAATTAAAATCTTTTAAATATAAAATAAAAATATTATTCTCGGTATTTATAGTAAAAATTATTTTCAATACGACATTATTGGTGATTGAAGAATCTCCTTAGATGTTCAATCTGTTTGAAGTTTGAATACATTATTTTACTAAGCATCTTGTACACGGCCAAGATGAAGTAAAACGTCCTTACTAATATTTTTTACTACTAACATTTTTTACAAAATTTTATTATATTTTAAACGTAAAATGAATACACACATAGTCAAAATACAATTAAACCTGAACTTACATCTATATACACACGTTCCTTATAAATAGTTAAAAAAAACATAACCAACTGAGTGACTTCCACTATATTAAAACTATTTCATAGTGACATCATAATGCGCTGTGACACTCTCGGGAAGAATGGGAATTTAATGTCTACACCACATTCCTCAAAACTGGTCAAACCCTTCAGGCTACAGGAGGAATTGAACGGACATACATTACTTGGGAAAAATATTATTCCTATTGGGGCAGTCGGGTAAAAAGAGAAAATATATTTTTTTGATTGATAAAGGTAAAAAGTACTGAGCTGATTTCAATAATGATTTTATCGTTAGATAAATTATCCAGAATAAAGACTTTAGACTATTTTTCTCGGGGTACAAGCACAGACCAGTTTATATACTTAGTCGGGTCATAAGTTCTGTGGCTTTCTACAAAACATTTTCTATAAAAAAAAAACTTTGAAATAATTGTCAATTTGTACAAAACAATGAACGTAACATTATTTCCAATAATGCTTTTAAATTTAATAATGCAGTCACCTTCGGTAAAATACGTGAACGTGAAAATGCACGTGGAATGCACACGGTAATGTTAATTGTGTAAAGGCAAATGACATTACTGAAGCTCGTCACTTCCTGAAGCAACAATTGTATTAAGAATGCGGTGGTGTTTTGCACAAGGAAATATTTTATATAAATTCTCAGATATTAGAGAGCTTCTTATAAAGCTCGTTGTTCTAATAGTCTTTATTAATGTTATTAAATATAATACTATTAATGTTATTAAATTTCAAGTTATTTTCTTAGTGGCAGTGTTGGTAGGGGACGCCCTAGGAGAACTTACATTGATCAGATTAGTGGCTTACTAAAAAAGGCCGATATAAGGAGCACTCATAACCGACGAGCATGTATGCGTGGATGTGTGAATGTAGAAGAAGCGAGAGAAGTGTGCCATGATCGCGCCAAATGGAAATCTATGATCTCTGCCTACCCCTATGGGATACGGGCGTGAGCGCATATTTATTTTACAAAAAAAACGTCGAGCAAAGCTCAATTGTCTATATGCTACTTTTCATTTGAAATACTTTGACACATTTGAGATTCTTAGTTTATTATCTTCCTCATAAAGGATTTTTTTAAAGGAAGAAGTAATTAACAACAAGGGGATCTTATCAACAAAACAAAAAATAAATCAGCCAAGATAATATTTTATCGTAAACAGGTAACTTTTAAAGGAATTGCCGCAAACTTTGTTGGTGATTGTAATTAGAATCTGCAACGATAACCGTCCAACTAAGTGCATCTTTTTCTTCGATTTCTAGAGTGGCTCAAGTGTCTTTTGAGAAGTTTATAAATTGAACATTAAAGAAGATTTAGGTACTTATTTAATTAATTGAAAGCTTTCATTTCTTTTAATCTTTACGAAATCACATATGTATCCTCAGATATCATTGACAGGGGGTTATTGATCATTATAATGATTTTATTAACATAATACTAAATTAAAAAAAGAGTTTTCGAAATGAGATTGAGTAGCATACGTAGAAGTTAAGATGCTTTTTGCACGTGCAAAAGAAGTATCAAAACTCATAAACTTTGCGTTTATTCTTTTAACTGCACAACTTATAATGTTATTAGGCTACATGTCTTCCTCTTTGTAATTTTTTTTAACTTCATTTCGCGTAAACTAACTTCGATGATGGGTAATTTCAATAAAACTAATTTTACGGACTTAATCGCGTTTATTTTAACTTTTTGATATTAAGTAATGTACCATATACTTCGCCAGTAACTTAACCATAGAGACATTAAGCACCTCAGTTCCATCCCCGTGACCATGAGCGCTGTAAAGTATTCGAAACGTCGGGAACAAATAGTAAAAATAAACGCGATTAAGTCCGTAAAATTTGTTTTATTCCAATGTGTAACATTCGAGTAAATACAAGAAATCATTATAAGTATTGCCAAAAAGTTGAAACTGTGCATGACATTTGACGACGTATTTCGCGGGATGCAGGTGAACGGGCTTCCATCAAATTTAGTTTGCCCCTCTGAACTAGGGCAATTTCCGGTTTCGCACATCGTATAAAGCTCGCAGTGCAGGAAGCTAATTCCAAGGCTACGAGCGAAAATGACGTGTGATATATACTAGCAGTTGCCCGCGGCTTCGCACACATTCTTTCCTCATTTTCCAAGCTGGAAATGTTTGTAAGATGATTCCCCGCACAATAATAAAACATATTTATTTACATAAGAAATTAATATTACGATGGCAACTTTAACAAAAACACGGTAAATGAAGGTTTTATGTACCTCTCGAACCAGATTTATTTTCCGAATAAAAGTTAAGTATAAAATAATAATAATAATAATAAGTTGAGACGTTAAAGAGTTACAGCGTAACAAACACACACACTCACATTCGCTTTAATAATTTATTAGTTAGGATTTGAATTGAAGGCTCTCTTTAAAGTTTAAGTTCTCACCTTTGACCTTATAAATATCCAATCGGTTTTAATTTTTCAATATAGGTTCCTTCAAGGATATCGATAGAGGTCGATTTCTTGCCGTGTGTTAATACAGTGGTCTCCAGCAACCTTGATCAGACCTGCGGTGCATCATACTCAAATGGATTTATACTTGCTTATCACGAGACGGGATCTAGACATTGTGGAGTCTCCTTAGCTTTATTTAATTTAGCAGAACTATAAATTTTGATATTTTATTTTGTATAAATCAAAAATTTATATGACTTTAGGGATGTTAAATTGCTAAGCCGCCTATGAAGAAATAACAACCAAACGAAACTTAGCATGAATATTAAATTCTTTGCCTTGCTCTATGTTTGTACAGGTCGACCATGTTTTATAATAGCTGCTGCGATTTCGTTTCTTTAACAAAACAAATATGCGCTCACGCCCGTAACCCAGAGGGGTACGCAGAGATCATGGATTTCAATTTGGCGCGATCCTGGCACACCTCTATTGCTTCTTCTACATTCATTAATTCGTCTCTTTGACATTGATAAAACTGTTATTCTTTGTACGTTTGCAATTGTCTTAAGTTCTTTCTCATTTTCTACTTATTTAAGAGATTTTTTCAGACGTAAACTTTGTACACTATTAAAAACCGTACATTAGCAAAATCGCTTTACACGAGAGATGAAATATTTCATAAAAATCACCTTTAAACAAAATACCAGGGATTCTGTAAATTACTCTTTTGCCCTTTAACTAAGCCCATTATTGAAATAAAAATTTGAAAGCTTCATTTTGTTTTTCTTATATTTGATATAACTTTCTTTGATAAATGCCAGAAAATTACAACGTTAAATTTAATTTAAAACAAGCTGAGCCCCGGCCCTGACATTCCGTTTAATTTAAATTAACAGAAGATTGTCCAGCCTAAGCTGAACCCTATTTGTTATGATTGATCTGATTTGACGTAAACTTATAAAGGATTATACTTATTTACGCAACAATAGAAATATCTGTGCAAAATTTCAAGTCTCTAGGCCCACTAGTTTGGGCTATGAGTTCATATATCAGTCTGACTGACTTTCGTATAGATGACCTACTTTCTTAAGCACTTTTATTTATAGTATCAAAAATGAAGGATTTAGGAGATTAGCATATTGATGAACTCGTTACTTAGTAAGTATACTGAAACAAAAAGGCAAACGCACGCGCGACTTATCTGATGTCCTAGGTGAACGACAAACGCGGTGGCGACGCGACATGACGAATGTACATATCGTTAAAATATCAAATACTTGTTCTATGTATTCGTGGCCCACGATGCCGCCATATTTCGCACGTTAAATATTGGTAGCTGTTCCATTAGACAATGAATAACTTTAATTCGGATTTCATTGGTAATTTTTCCTTCAATTACACCTTAAGCCTTAGTCACCCCTCGCTTAATTGCACTGTTAGTATAACATTCTGCAGTTTGTATCACTCAACAAGAGGTCCTAAGTTCCTTGTAGAATGATTTGATCTTTTAATAAATCTGCTGAATAAATATAACTTTTTATATCTTTGTTTGCAGTAAGGATGAAAGCTGTAGGTAAATTCTAACTTGCTTTAATTAACTGCAATAAACATACTAGTATCAATAACTAATGTATTTAATTCAAATAACCCACAAAAGATGTGTTATAAATGTAAAATAGGACATATAACGTGCTAAATTTATAAAGCTTTCAAATGTAACCAATAGAAAATATCGTTTAAATGAAGCCGTTATGTATATATTCACGATGAGTATTTGAGTTTCAAAGAAAATCAGTTCGAGCGGAGCGAATTTGAGGTAGAATCGTTTGCCTATTGATAAACTCTTGGCAGAAATCTTTATTATTCGAAAAATAGATTCTGATTTCTTACTAAATTTGAATTTAACTAAATAGTTATTGAACGAAGCTTTTATTATCGCTCTTGTGATTATATTTTTACTTGATTTATTTTTACTTGATTGATACTCATATTTTTATTTCTTTTTACAACTTAAGGCTTCACAATAAGCAACCACGAAAGTAGATGTTAATTTTCTTTATGATTATAGTATAGGTAAGTCATCAGTGGTTAAACTCCTCAACGGTTGAACCGAGTAGTTTCCACGGTCTCCTAGGAGACAGGCTTGAAGTAGACAAATGAAGTCCCAAATCCTAATCTCCTTGCCTTTCCACTCTTTGATCCCTCCTCTGTCCTACATATGAGTTGTGTTCTTTCAACACTTTTAGTTGTTGCGAATGATTTAGTAAACCGCATGCTCTTTTGCCATTAGCAGAAACTACTAGAAGGTTTATTAAATTGTTAACAAAGCGAATAGTTTGAAACAAGAATTCAATATTGTTTATTTTTATATTTTGAATTAAAATAGCACTAGAATTTATCAAAGGAAGACAATTCCTGGAATTAGATTCATTCAATTTCACAGAGTAGTTGGCAAACAGAGAATAAATGGATCGGAAATGTATTCATTGCGGTACAAATACCTGTGGATAGCACAAGCTGTCGAATTCGAATATATTTTGAATCAAAGCCAAAGCTGTCTTTGTCTTTGATAAAATTACTCTCAACTACAAACGAAACGAAGTTCAAACAAGTTGTTAAATACAGATAGAAAGACTTTAAATTTTATTTTATACTTCAAAATACATACTCGTAGATTCGAGCATTTTATTTTCTATAACTGATATAAAATACGAAATGGATTGCTTTTCTTTCGTTGTGAATACTTTGTGCTTCAAGAAAGCCAATTGCTTGACATCTAGTTCAATCGTTGAGGCTTATTTTCTACTATTTCAATGAGATACTTTGTCGTTAAATGATCTCTTCAAAGATTTAAATCTTATGTTTTTTTGTTACGCTTTCGTAATTGGAAGTCATGTTTTTCCGTTATTACTTTTCTTTTTATTTGTTTTTATATATCGAATGAATGATATATTTATGAGACTTCAACAATGTTTAATACAAACAACTTTCACAATTACTTTCTTGAGTTAACGAGTTGCGTCGACGCAACGCCGACGCACCGCAGACGCAACGCCTGTGTGACATTACTCTAAAGTTATTCATACAAGAATAAATAAATATGCGCTCACGCCCGTAACCCAGAGGGGTAGGCAGAGATCATAGATTTCCATTTGGCGAGATCCTGGTACAACTCTCTCGCTTCTTCTACATTCATACATCTACGCATACATTCTTCTCGGTTACGGGATGCTCTTTATATGCTTCTATATATTAAATACAAGAATATTAAGTGAAAATACACTATTTAGATTTTATCAAAATCATATTACGACTCCCATCGAGTATTCAACTAACGTATTAAATATTATGCGTATTGAGGTTGGCATTGCGGCTTAAACGTGAATATTGTTGAATAAAATTTTCTACGCATAAAATATGAATGACGAAAAAAGTTTCATAGAATTAATGTAAAAAAAAGTAAGTGACAGACTCGATTCGAGGCTTTATGTGAATATATTTATATCAAGCAAATTGTTACAAAAGAATTGCGATGTTTGGCGGTACCGTAAATGTCGAGTCGTATAAGGTAGTATGTGTGAACGAGCCTAGAGATAAAATACTTCGTGTGCCTTCAGCCTAAGACGCTGTTTGATAATCACTATTTGTAAATTAAATCAAATATAAACTTTAACAAAAGTATGATTAGATACTTTTTTAAATTTGTACGTTTTATAATTAAAAGTTTATTTTGTATGAATACTATTAAGTTTCTTTATTAAATAAAAACAAAAATCGCATAAAATGTAGTAAAAAATATATAAATACGAGTCGAAAGCAATAACCACATCATTAGCAGAGTGTGCGATCAGAAATAAGCTTATTCTGACAAGTCGGCTTTGCTTCGTAATTACTTCCTGAGATGTTCATATTTGGAATGTAATTCATAATAAGTATGATGTCTTGACTAAGTACGTTAATGAGTAACATACCTATATTTAGCAGTTATTACCCACGCATTCGTTTCTTAACTTCCTTGCTGGATTTTTTTTTAACTTGATTTCGCAAATTATCATTAGATAAATGTTAAAGTCAGTCAATAATGGTAATGTTTGTTACGTCAATTTAGGTCAAGTACACAACTGTCAAGAATATGTTAATCTAGTCTTATGGCGTTGCCATGGAAACCTTCATGAGGTTTTATTTTCCTATCCCTTGGGGATAAAAGGTATACTATGTCATTTTATGCACCCTTGACAATGTGTGAGCAAATTTAATGATCGATTGAATCGTTAAGGAGTTAAAGCTTAACAAACGAACAAACAAACTAATATTCGAATTTAAAAATTAGGATAATATCAATCGTAACTTATCGTGCATATCGAAGCTGTTCCCCGTCATATTCTCGTCGTTAGACACTTTAAACTTTTATTCTAATTACTTAGTTATTACAAATTTATCTGCTTTATATACCAGAAGCCATTTTAAATGTATTCCATTCATACGCTCAATTTGTCTAAAACATTGCATTACTGATGTAGATCTCTTCTTTTTTTTCTCTTTTCTTCAAAGAGGTTCGCATCTTAATGTTTAATTTTTTTTTATCTGTATGAAGTTTTGGCTTGCACTTTTTACTATCTGTCTATGTATAACACTACTTTTACTATCTGTCTATGTATAACACTGTATAACACGAAAATCGATATTTATCGATACAACGTTACATTGACAAACAATTTAAAACAACACCTGGCTTGCATATTAATGATTTGTCGTGTTTAAACAATAGACCGTTGGTTAGTTTACGAATGAAGGCAGTTTGATAAATCGCTTTTGGTTTGTTTAAATTTATTCAATTTTTTTTTCAATACATTGTCTAAAAATAATATTTCAGTGTAGTTTTTCAGGTTAGGTGACTAAACGTTAGTGAACGTACTAGTAGGTTCCCAATGTTAAATGAATTTAGTAGAATATTAACGTTAACAAATAAATGTCTTATATTATTTACTTCAGTGTACTCGTATACATAATACAATTTAATTTGGTCTCAGAGATTTCCCGCCACGGAAACTGAATAAGCTAAATTTGACGCAGCTCCGTGTTCGCAACTTTATTCAAAATTCTCCTAAAGTTATCCGATTCGAGTAATAGCAACCACACTTTTCACTATTATACCAATGTTATTTTAACTTTTAGTTATTTATATCATGAAGATTTACATATTATTTATCGACAATGATTTTACATAAATGTTATTGATGTAAATAAAATCTATCTTATATAACTTATACAATATTTATGGTGAAAAATACACATTTAATTATCATTATCAGTTGTAGGATTTACCTGATTTCGTGTAATTAATATATCAGGAACGATGAAGAAAAGAATGAAAAAAAAATAAGAAATGAGTTGATTAATGTGCTGTTCTCCTATGAAATAGTGTGTATACGAAAAATGAATATACGTGTATTTTATTGTGATCACAATTAGGATATAAAAATAAAGCTTTAACATCCTCTAGCCACTGTATACTTATTGTTACTTATTAGATAGGCGTTATTTTCCTTTAAGTAATGTGTCGAGCGACAACACTCCAGTACTACTAATTTTCGGAGATGTCGATGCTGTTAACCTTATTGACGGTTCTTACAGCTTCATCTGATACAGGGCTCGCGATCCGAGTGATCTTGAGCTAAAAGTAAAAAATTCTAGGTCCCTAATGTAATCTAGGGGCCTAGTTGCTGAATTTAACAGCTATCGGTGTGAGTGATGTGTTTACTTAAGTTGAACACTCGACTCGCAACGAACATATCGAAGTCATTGTGTCTCGTGCACGCCCGCGAATTAAAAACATTCTCAATATTGTTGATGGTGGGTAAATTAGTATGATATTAGTTGATTCCTTTCTTTCTTTCAGTGGACAGCTGGGCGTTGCTGCCTAAACAGAATGGTGATGCGAAGTTTTAGAAACGAGTCTCTTGCAATACAGTATGTGTATAGTAACGAACGGAGCTTATCAAATGTTTTTCAGGTCAGTTTTTTAGAGCTTAGAATGTATAGAACAGTATACGCAGATGGCTTGTGCCATTGGAGCCGTGGCATGTGGTCAACATCTTTCTCGTTTAGTTATAATGGATCAAATAACATATTTCATCTTTGAAATCATAATTTTCGCACGTCATATATATACTATTTATAAATAAATGTGTTAATATTTTTTTCCTTTCAAGAATTCTTACTTATAAAACCATTTATTAATATTTTCAGCGAATATTGCGTGACGATAGTTTATTAAATCCAAGACGTAACAGTTCTACCTATTAACTGGGATAGTAACTGCGATATCCTTCTATATTGGCTGGTTAACATTTTTAACATTCAATATAAAATATAGTAGGTTTAAATTCTGTGACATTTAAACAAGCGCTGTACGTGACAGTCTCGTGAACGAACAAAACCGAGCGGTTACCAGTCAATAATCGTAGGAACTCAGACGAAATGGACTCTGGAATCGTGTCAGTAGTTTCCAATATGATCCGGTAAGTTAACAAATATCGACTATAAAATGCTTTAGAAAAGACAAGTCTCTGAATCACTATCATTAAAAAAAAATATGTTAAATTATTCATATATAAATTATGAGAAGCAAAGGTTGACATATATTTCCTCTCCGTAGTGTAAAGAAATTTCTCATTGTCGTTATTATTATTATCGAATCGGCGATAAAGAATTTTCACATCACTTATATATAATTAAGTAACCGTTTTGGATCATTTGTTGTTTTAGGAACAAAAAGGTAACGTAGCGTTTATTGCGGGACGACTGACACAAAGGGTTCTAAATAACATTCAAGCCTGATAATGAAAAAACGAACAACCTCAATAATTGCCGCTCGTAATCATTGGTACAAATTAAACGACTTGAAGTCCAATTAATATTGCCAACGATTTGGTAAAAGGCAACGCAAGGCAACATTTTACAGCTTCTTTGCAAATTAAGTTATGTACAAATTAATAGATGGTTAATATTTTTGTTAAAATGAATTAATGGAGTTGGGAGAATTGTAGATGTATATATAACTGTATTAAATATTATTTTTATTATTAATATATCTTACAATATAAAGCGTGCAGTTCTTGTATGTATGTTTGTTTTGTGTTGTTTACTTCTACGGTTTATAATTCGACTAGGCATATTATAAATTGCCGGCAAATTGTGAACTGAATCATTGACAATTTGACGTATGACAAGATACATGGCGAACGCAACAAATCAGAAGGGAGTTTATTTTTTTGTTAATACGTAACTCCGCTCCTGATCTACTGATTTTCATTTTTTTTCGACAAGTATTTTTTTTTATCAAAAACTGACAAGTAGTTTTTAAGTTATTCTGAATAAAATACCAAAAAGTCGGTTAAATTGGACAATTTTACTTTCTTGGCTTACGTAGGCTAAACTATAGGGCTTACATTAAAATGATGAATGAAACAATTTTCCCGATGACATGACCTATCTTCTATCGTCTCACAATTACCGTTTTTTTTCTTAGGAAACATTAATTAAAACGCACTCGATACTTACTACGCTATTATTCGTATTCGATATGAATCCTTATCCATTTAAATGTACTAATACATCAAGGAATTTAATGTAGATTATAATTGTTCCTTGAACTATATCATTCTGACTAATAGTTTAGAAGATATTAAAAGATTAAAATACTCGCAACTGAAAAATGCAATAACACGTAACAAAGGAAAGGACAACACTTGTCCGTTGATGTTTCACTTCTACTGTGTGTCCCAACACACATATTTTTTTTAATTTTTTGAACGATTTGCATTTGTTTTACATTTCCTAATCAAAATGACAGTTATTTTATAGGAAAAAACATTCGCAAACAATTAAACCATACGGTTCTTAAGGTTGTGTTTGCATCTAGAAACCTGGCTGAAAATACCTAGTCAGTCAGTAGATTGCACTTCCCATGTAAAACGAAGGGAAGGAGGTCCCCGAGCAAACCTAGCGATGAAACAGGAAATTCAAAATCGATCGCAACACTCGGCTTATTCAAGGTGCATGCAAGAATTCCTTCGAGCATTCTATTGGGCAAGAGCATCAGTATTTTCTGCCAACTGGATAAACATCATTGAATCAAAGTCGAATTCGACATAAACATGACTCTCATTCAAAAGTTGTGACTGACAAAACATAATTCGTACCATATTTACCGTACCGTACCGCCGCATACCGTACTGTACCGTATCGTACCGTACTCTGCCGTACACCGTACCGTTATCATGGTAATCGATTTCACCCACTCATGTTTCATATGGATATTTTTTAACAAAATTTATTTATTTTTCAATACGATTGTTCAAACATTTTATTTCAATCAAACGAACACAACAAAAATGAAATAGACAAATACGTGGAGCCGTTTTGAAGTTATGCGTGAACATGTACCGGACATTTGATTTTATTTGTATAGATTTATGTTATAAATTCAATGTTGATTTAGATACTAAAGGCTTTAGAGATACTTTTAGAGTGAAAGCACTTAAAGGAATGGACGCAAATTTGTGTCACCCACAACAAAGCTTATCGTGGAAAAATTATCGTGAGCATAGTTTGAAATAACGGACATTGCGTGCCTTGCTATTTTAACAGTTTTATTAGTTGGTCTGTATCTATGTAAAAGAATCTTACTATGTCGTCCGGTCGATTTTAAAGTTTGCATTTATATAGGACCGATGACAAAATATTCTTTTTACTTCGTTATTTTCCAGGTCAGGACTATTAAAATATGATAATAATTTCTTTTTAAGATTGATAATAACGCCACCTAGTAGTGGAAAATTAAATAACAATACGCGCTTTACGTAACGGGAAATTTTCATGTTTTATAAACATAGTTTATAGAATATTACTGTGATATTAGATCATTTATTTTAAAAGTTATCTGCTGGAATAATAATATTTATAATATATTAATATAAAAAGGACAAATTAATGTTGCAAAAGTAAGACATAGAATAATGTATATTTGCTAGATTAGTAACATACTAAAGAAAGGCGATATAAAGAGTACTAGTGACCGAGCAGTTACAGTTACAGGGGTGATTGCATTTAATAAAAAGGACGACTTTGTGCTCACAAGGTGAGTTGTAAACGAAAAAGAACAAAAAAATATTGTTTACTTTATTAAAATACGGCACGTAGATTATTCCTTCAACAGAAAATGCAACAAAGGAGAAAAAAACAAATTAAAAACCATTCTAACGAAGAGCTATTTGCTTCCATTGGGGGAATTAATTCGTGAAAGCGAATTTCCATTAAATCTATTAGAAATATTTTTTTTTCACCGGCGTTGCTAACCGTATAACAGATAGTTCATATCGAGGTTTGCATCCGATTCGGAAAACAATTGAATGAATCGATAGGAGAGAGTCCGTGCAAAGTATATTCTATTTGCGGGAGGCGAATAGAACAATGAAAAGTTTCTGATAACGAAGCCGGATGAGATAAGCCGTCAACTTACACATTATACAACAATGCCTTTTGTCCATTATTTTATACAATTTTCTTTACAAAATGCTCACAATGGACGTCCTAAATAAATATTTTTAATCCTACAAAAAATACTTTCAGTTATCCACCCATATTTTTATAAAATAACTAATAAATTTGTACACAAATTTTGAGAATTTTGTATTGGAGATAAAATTGAGTTGGCTTACAATTTTTTTTGAAAATAATTTTTTTTATAGTAAGTACGCGTTTAAATTTCATTTTTATTTGCTTAGACGAGTAAAACCACACGTAATACAAACATTATTTACTAAAAAAAATGAGACGAATAATTTTTTAAATGGACTCATTAGTTTACTGAAGAGAATCCTTTTTGCAGCAATTATTCCGTTAATTAAGGTCGCAGCTCGGACTTTATATAAATATCTCATTTCAATATTGAGAGATAAATTGATTGTCATTATCAGTGGCCTTTAAACTCCATGTTAAAGGATGGAAAAATTTAATTAATAATTAAATCTCACGAATTTTTTTGTTTGAAAAGAAAGAAAGGTTAAGAAACAATTGCTTGACGATTAAGATGCCAAAGCAATTTGCCATCATCATTGGGAATAGACATAACTTCTAACAACTCTATTAGTATTATACTATCGTGTTATTAATTGATTCAAAGTCGGCAACAATTTACTTCGAATAGCACATTTGATTGTCATGTAATTTCCTACGATGATCGTGTATTATTAATTTTCCATCTAACATCTCTGGATGCATTTGTGTTTGAGTTAGACAGACATTGAATCTCAATTCGTATGACAGAAGCTTTGCAATTGTATCGAGGAAGCTAATTTCCCTTCACTGCAAGATCGATAACTGAACTTCTGTTAATGGCAACGAGATAAATAGAAATGCCAAACATTGTTTCTTATGTTATACAATGTGAACATTAATTTTGTATCGAATAGAATTATTATTCATATCATCTTCTTTTCTTTTGCTTTATTTTGAAGCGTCTATAGCTAATGGTTTAGTGTATGGACTACAAAAGGCGAGATCATGTGTTCGANNNTTCATCTCTTCACCGATGTCTTCATTACTTTTTATATTGAATTTCTTGGCTATAAGTTTATGCTTATGACTATAAAATAAAATTTATAGAAATATATTTGACATTATTTAAATCGTGATATCGTAAATTAATTGTATTGAAATCAGATCCAAGTAATATATGGCTCATTATAACATTTGTGGTATTTGACCCCAAAGTTCAATTAATATTATACCGACTGCAACGGAAGGATGCCAACTAGATAATGTAAATTGCTTCCGTGACATTGTAATTAGTTGTAGTCCGTCACGTATATCGGATTAGACGTGACGTCACCAGCGATAGATCTAACAGTAGTGTATCAAATGGGGAATCAAAACGTAAAAAGAATTTTGTTTTTAAATACAATATCACTAATATAAAATTGAGCTAGTAGGAGCAGATGTTGCGTCAATGGCAAGCTCCACTAGAGATGTACCAAGGTCTTAGTTTTTGTCTCATTACCTAAATCTTTTCTTTATTTAGTTACTCCTTTTCGTTGATTGACAAAGCATCTGTAATTCTCATTGTTTCATTGTATTCAAAGCAGGTGTAATAACTCGCCAACGTGAGTATTTTCATCCAATTATGACGTTTTTACTTTTAAAAGACGAGTAAAAAGTGAATGCTAAACTAACGCGTACATTACCGCTTGCTTACCTTTGACTGCATTGCTACGCACCAGTTACTACCTACGTACGCAGTAAATTCTAGATATTATTCTACTTTCATACATTTTGTATACATACTCGTCGATTAATACCGCCTACCGGTTGATAAAATAATTGTGTGTCAGCTTTTCGTGGTGTATAGAAATTATCTATACATATAATAAAAATGTAACTGATCGTTGTCTGTACATGCAAGATATTTGAGAAAAACTATTATTGGGGGCCTTTATTAACGCAATAAAACCCAAAACAATGATTATTAGAATTTTTGTATGTGCGTTTGTTACCGCTAATCTCAGAAACGGCTTAACCGATTTGGTTGCGGTTTTCACTAATGTATTGTGGTAAGCTTTACTTAACATTTAGTGTATGTTTTATCGCAATCGGTTTATAAATAAAAAAGTTATGTCAATTTAACTGTGCTACGGCCATACTGTGTCGACCTGACATACTCGGAAAAAGAGATGATGATGAGGTACGGTAGTATTAAGTAGGTTGGCAGGTACGAAATGATAACATAATTCGTTTAAGTAAAATTGCAGGGCGGGTAAAACCGCTAGTAATTAGTCATGTGCGCCTGCGCCACCCGCTCCCGGCCGCATCGTTGACAGACGTCGGCGTGAACGCATGTGCCGCGCAAGCTCTAATTGGTTAATTTCTGAATTTTATTCTGCCTGTGTCAACATGAGACATAACACAAGGATTAGTAAATGAGGGTAAATTAATGCGTTTTTGTATTACTTAAAGGATGAATGATACATTTATTTATATTAACTATTAAATGAATTCGTTATTAAAATTTATGTAGCAAAAGTGAGTGGCAGTGTTGGTAGGGGACGCCCTAGGAG
>JWHW01050681.1:64252-77461 GCA_000931545.1 Papilio glaucus | reverse complement strand
CCGCTTGCTTACCTTTAACTGCATTGCTACGCACCAGTTACTACCTAAGTACGCAGTAAATTCTAGATATTATTCTACTTTCATACATTTTGTATACATACTCGTCGATTAATACCGCCTACCGGTTGATAAAATAATTTTGTGTCAGCTTTTCGTGGTGTATAGAAATTATCTATACATATAATAAAAATGTAACTGATCGTTGTCTGTACATGGAAGATATTTGAGAAAAACTATTATAAGGCCTTCATTAACGCAATAAAACCCAGAACCATGATTATTACAATTTTGGTCTGTTTGTATGTGCGTTTGTTACCGCTAATCTCAGAAACGGCTTAACCGATTTGGGTGCGGTTTTCGCTTATGTATTGTGGTAAGCTTCACTTAACATTTAGTGTTTGTTTTATCACAATTAGTTTATAAATAAAAAAGTTATATCAATTTTATGTTAATTTATAAAATAATTATATCAATTTTATGTTTTTATTGTAATTTTATGTTATATTTGTTATATTCTACGGCCATACTGTGTCGACCTGACATACTCGGGAAAAGAGATGATGATGAGGTACGGTAGTATTAAGTAGGTTGGCAGGTACGAAATGATATTTCGTTTAAGTAAAATTTATAAAGGACGGGTAAAACCGCAGGGCACAGCTAGTAATTAAATATGTGCGCCTGCGCCACCCGCCCCCGGCCGGCATCCTTGACAGACGTCGGCGTGAACGGATGTGCCGCGCAAGCTCTAATTGGTTAATTTCTGAGTTTTATTCTAAACCGCCTGTGTCAAACGTGAGAGATAACACAAGAATTAGTAAATGAGGGTAAATTAATGGGTTTTTGTATTACTTAAAGGATGAATGATACATTTATTTATATTAACTACTAGCTGACCCGGCAAACGTTGTTTTGCCCTATAAAATATGTTGTTGGTGAAAATTTTCGTAGTCAAATAAAAAAATGTGTCAAAATTTAGGGTTGTATGTATTTTTAATGCCACATTATAAAAAAATAAATACAAAAAATTTCGTCCAAAAATTTTAAAAAAATTTAAGGGTGAACAACCCTTATTACTTAGGGGTATGAAAAATAAATGTTGGCCGATTCTCAGACCTACTCAATATGCTCACAAAATTTCATGAGAATCGGTCAAGCCGTTTCGGAGGAGTACGGGAACGAACATTGTGACACGAGAATTTTGTATATAAGATTAAATTAATTCGTTATTAAAATTTATATAGCAAAAGTGAGTGGCAACTTTGGTAGGGGACGCCCTAGGTGAACTTATATCGATCAGATTAGCGGTTTACCAAAAAACGGTGATATAAGGAGCACCCATAACCGACGAGCATGTATGCGTAGATGTATGAATGTAGAAGAAGAGATAGAACGAGAGAATTGTGCCAGGATCGAGCCAAATGGAAATCCGTGGTCTCTGCCTACCCCTCTGGGTTACGGGCGTGAGTGCATATATATTTTTTTTATTAAAAGTATACAGTGTATACTATGTGTTTAGTTAGTAGTAGTGCTTTTAGTTATATAAGTAGGCGCTGTCTAGTCATAATCATTAAAGACATATGTTACGGTAATTGTGACTAATTATAAATTATTTATAATTAACGAAAGTCGTGGTAACATTAAAAAAAAGTAATTTTGTTGGCGGCGGACGGCGGCGGAAAAAAACGCTGATCCAATATGGATTAGTATTTTTTTCAACGTGTACTCTATTCGACTAGTCAAGCCCATTTACTTAATACCCATATAGATGGAGTTGTGGAAAATATGTAATCCTTTTTTTAGCGGCCTTATTGGATTTCCATTTTTTTTAAATTGTACACTACTAGTTATAATCTTTCATTTAAAACCCATATTGAGGAAGTTGTGAAAAATATGTGATTCTTAAGGCTTATATATGGAAATCTATTCTTAAGGAGTAAACTCGTAAAAAATAAAACGAACCATTCAGAAGCTTTTAGTTATAACGACCGGTTCCCACTTTGTTCAACAGATGTATATCGAAATACCCACAACGATCGTCGTTTACAGACGAGTTAACAAACACAATACAAGTGTTTGCAACAGGTGGCGTGCAGTTTTATTGCTCGGTATTGTGAGCCAGTACTTTGTCGAATTTCTATGAAAAATGTTCAGCGTCACAAAACGTCAACGTAGAAAACAAAAGTTGAATTTCAAAAGGTGAGGGTGCATTTAGTAGTTATGTGTTAGTGATTTAAAATCTTTATACGAAACAACACAAAGCCTTTTGTCGAGATAAATAAATATTTTATGTTAATTCTGGTCATTATTACTATTATACCATTACCATACCATTAAAGAATGGTCACTTACAATGCGGTAATTGCCATTTAGATGAATACAGTATTAGTCCTTATGAATATAAATACACACACACACACACACACTTTAAGCATTTTATATACATTATGATAATCGTTTACATCATACAATTTAAATAATTATATTAGGTGTTATCGTAACATAAAACCTATGCGAAAATAAAAAGCGCGGGTCTCACACCGTCGCGCCGCGTTCCTTGCTCTAGTCAACTGTGATCAATATGCTTTCAATAAACGGATCGACCCCGTTATAACACATCCAGCAATTAATACGCTTATAATGTACACTGGTACA
Source organism: Papilio glaucus (assembly GCA_000931545.1). Taxonomy (NCBI): domain Eukaryota; kingdom Metazoa; phylum Arthropoda; class Insecta; order Lepidoptera; family Papilionidae; genus Papilio; species Papilio glaucus. The sequence continues at coordinate 74,809 of JWHW01050681.1, read as the reverse complement.
ACATAAATAAACTCTTAGGTGGAACGAAGTTCGCCGGGTTAGCTAGTCTTGTATAGAGAAGAAATCAGAAATAAGAAGCAATATAAAAATTGAACCTCGACTATCAAATTTGGCTTAACTAATGCCTTATTGTATGTTAAGCGTTGGCAGGGGACATCCTAGGAGAAATTATATCGACCACATTAGTAACATACTAAAGAAGGTCGATATAAGGAGTACCAGTAACTGACGAGCTTGTATGCATAGATGTATGGACGTAGAAGAAGTGAGGGAGGTATGCCAGGATCGCGCCAAATGTATATCCAAAATCTTATATAATAATCTCTGCCTACCCCTCTGGGTTACGGGTGCATATTTTTAATTTTTAATCATTTAAGGTATATACATATATGTCACCGAGCGATCGTAAGGGCAGGCACTTTAAACTTGGGCTAGGCAAATTCTAAACGGTCGGCACATTCTCAGTTGAACGAATCATTGACAAATAACGTTTTATTTCCAGTCAATTTCTAACGGGGCGAAGTCATTGGGAGGAGTACTGTACGCATATTGTGAATATGATAAAAATGTCGTTCGACAAAACGGAACGTCCGCGCTGATTGGCCGAAACTCGTAACCCGCGCCACTTCTTTTCTTTTGCCGGCAAGCTGTTGCTAAACGTAAACAAAGTGTTCTCATGATGTTTAGAATGTGCCTAGTCCAATTACAAAGTGCCTGCCCTTAATTAATATACATATATGTCGGTCGGTGACATATATGTATACTAATTTAATTTTAAGCTTTTATTAAATTTATGTTACTAATAAAATATTTCGACAGTTGGAATTTATTATTAAATTCGTATATTAGCGTTCTCATAAAATTATATGATTATATTAAAATAAATTGTTATTTATTTTCAACTATTAACAAGTTGAAACTCGTTTAAGCAAATAAGATATTTGATTTCATTTTTCATTCGGAACTACTGAAATGTAAAATATTTTTGCTCGTTCACATCCAAGGCAAGGACAAAATTGTTTAAAAGTACTGTAATTTAACAACAAAAAGTCAACATTGTCATGTTACCTGTACCATTGTTCTTGTGTGTACACTATCGGTTACCTTGGTTCTCTAGCGGATCATTTTATTTCCAGATAACTGAAATTATTTTTCCTTTAATTATTCCATATCAGATTCACGTAAAGTCTAATTAAGAATTTTAATGTTCGATATTTTTTTAACATTTCTTAACATGTTTACACAGAGAAAAAATAGTGTATGATACAGCTTTACAGGTGGCAATTTATAATGTACGTGCTGAGCGAAAAGCGAGTGGCAATTTATTACGTTATTCACGACACGCTTTTGGTTTAAAATCGACTCTTACTAACCATAAATACGATCTCATGCAAAATTTCCATAAAGCAGCAAAATATTACTTCAAAAGTATAATTTATTTACATGGTACCTGAGCTTACGTCTCGCTACGCCGCTACGTTTCTCGTAGAGCAAATCGTAGCACACCCCGTAGCAATTTAATAGTTTATAAATGCCCAAGTCTCATTCATAATCTCTTCTGACACAAATTGTTTTCGAACTTATTGCATAACTTTCCGTTCTCCCCCTCTCTCTCTCCCTCCCTCCTTCTCTCTACTATCTACAGAAGCTACTATTCTTGCAGACGGTTTAATAGCGAGCGCATCCGCCGGAATTCAATTTAGATCAGTAAACAAGGTCGCGGGCTCAACTCGACTCGCGCTGTCGGACTTATTCAACTTCTAAATCGTAGCACCGACAGAGGGCACTCACTACCCTACCTAGTCAGGCTCACCTGGATGTGCTTGATATTGCAATAGTTAAAAATGTCAAATTAACCTACTCGAAATTAATTTGATAAACCAGCTCCACTCAAATCACCGACCAATAATAATACGGCTAGGGTGGTCTGCACCACCCTCGCCCCAAATGAAGACTATAATAGACAGGCATAAACTCAGTGCCAAGCTCCAAAATTAAATTAACATTCAGGACGAAATAAATAACTAGAGAGCAAGATATGAGCGTCACAGTCAGATTTCCTACAAGCCATGTTCAAACTGCCATCGAGAACTGCTCGAGGCAGATTTCAAAAATGGATAACCCTTAAAACCCATAAATCTTCTCAAAACGTTTAGTAAGATTTATCAACACCTAATATTAGCCCACTTATGTACCTTTATGAATACTAAATGACTACCAATTCTTGAACAATTCGATAAAGTCTGGAACAACAGACTCATATACAAGCTATATAAATACGGAATGCTCTACCGTATGCATAATACGAGTATTTTTAAGTAATCGAACATTCCGCTTCCGCATCGAGAAAGTGCACGTGCAACCACAACCTATGCACAAGCACAACCGCTATTTCAACTCTACGAATTGACCTACCACTAACGCCACCTACCAAACAATTGCGCTCGTTAATTTCCGCCACGATCATCGAAGACCTAGACAAATGCCTTGTGAGTATAAAATTGACTATCGACGAATGCTAAACTCGTAATGAGTGACAGTCCAAGCCGAGGACCCCTCTCGGGGCCCTTGAACCTAGTCACTCCATGGAGCGTCCGCCGAAGCAAAGTAAGAGCTCTTCTTCTGCTCCTTCTGGTATCAATCGAACCCTCGAACCTCGGTTAATGTACTAGTTATAAGCATTAGGTGATATTTAATGAAATTATTTAACAACAAAATTTACCATAATATGAAATTTTGTAACGAATCCCAATGGACATGAAATTCGTACGACTGTAATATTTGCGTTTTGAAAATATCGTGGCTTCGTTCGTTGTAACTTTATTATTTCGCATTCCGAATGATAATTAAACATACAGGGTACGATTTTGACTGAACTGTACTGAAGAATTTTAATTTATTTCAATATCATTCAATTTAACCCCTATTTAAATGTACCTAAAGCTTCAAATACTATGTTAATGAGAGATTAGGCTAACAAGAACATGCTGATCGGTCACGATACTCCTTATATAGCCCTGGCTTGTCATTAATCTGATCGATATAAGTTCACCTAGGACGTCCCCTACCAACGCTACCACTCACGTGCTCCCTGAGAAATTATGCAACTGGATTACCAGCTTTCTTGCAGGTCGTAGCATAAAGGTCGTTGTCGACGGTGCATGCTCGGACGCTAAATGTATGAATGCTGTCGTACCACATGGTTGTCTATTTTCACCTACCCTGTTCCTTCTGCAAATCAATGATATGCTGCTAATTGGCAAAATTCATTGCTGACGATAACTTCGGTGATGCGCTGTACACGGCTCGCGCGAATATTTCTCGGGCTACCGTCAATGAGAACCGTAATAAACTTCTGTTGGGACTTGATACCTTATTATGTGATGTCTGGACTGGGGTCGACATTTACCGCTAAAAACAACCTTTTTTCGTAGTCGCCTCAGCCAGTATCAGTATTCTTGCCGTTGACATATCAAGTGACATTCTGTTTCGCAGTCACTTGAAAGGTCAAGTTGACCTCCAAATTATGTTGTATTGTTGTATGTAATTAAATATTATAAATATTTGTGGGTTCAGCTAAGTAGTATATCTTGCCGGCAGCAGTGTCACGCGTAACATACTTCGACCCTTCATAGACACATACTGACGCCTCACTACTCACTACTGTACATATTTGTCAGATAGAACCGAAACTTGTCGAATTGGTGATAGTGGGCTATGATCCTCGCCACTAAGAGCAACTCTGGACTGTTAGTAAAGACATGTGTGACCCGCGTCACAATTACAAGGTGTTGACGGAACGAGCGCTTCGACAGTAATGAATTCGGCCGCCCAACACGCCGCTTTATTACGTCTGTCCCCACCTCTCCTGACTCAAAGAGTGGTGCGGTGACGTCACGTTACACGTGCGCGCGTTTTAAGCAACCTTGTTATTGAGCGCCGACATATAGCCTAATTCATTTTATTTCCCACATTCACTCGTTCAAAATCTTTAACGTGTTTACCATCTCTACTGAATATACATCCCAAGTACACAAACTCTGTGCCCGTTCCATTTTTTTCCATTAATTAATTTCAATTACTGTCTTACTTTGTTCTCTTTCAAACATTACTTTCGTTTTGTTTACATTTTCTTACCTTTACCTTCTAATGAATTATTAATAACATTTACAAATGCGTACATCGGCATTAACATATTGAAAAGTGAGTGCCAAGAAAATACTACCAAAAGTGACGTGATTAGTTCTTTTTTGTAGACTGTTATTATCAGATCCGTTATTCATTATAATAACAACACCACTAGACATGTGCACGCAATATTTTTGACCTAAATCAGAACTTCGATGTGAAATCTGGGCAGTAAATCTGACTGACTGAGCAGAACTGTAAAATTTCTAAGCTGAGTCACGTTGATCGTGCCTACGTTGTTTTGTAGTTTTAGTACAACATAAACAAATCCCAGCGGACGCAAATATGTGAGTTTACAGGTTTATACATATATAAACTAAAACATTAACTAATTAGGACTATTTCGATAAATATACAAATATTAGTATATAATATAATAAATACATAAAGTAGTACATTATTAATATTATATAATGATAATGGCACTACCTCTATCGTTATTGATCCTCGAAATAGGATTCGCCTGTATCACAAAGGACCGGTTATATATTATATATAAACAAAAAATAAACGTAACACTACGACTGACAATTTGCTAAATAAAGGATGCATTTAAATATAAAGGATTTTTTTGCTTCATTCACAGTACAATTTTTGAAATTCCAGAATTCCAGAATGGCGATGTAAGTTGAAGATAACAAAGAATAATGTTTTTTTATAGACGCTCATTTATGTAAATTATTTACTCAAACTATGGACTAAGAATGAAAAATTTAATGTTGTACAAATTTCGTATATTCCATTATCTCACACTCCACTCATACATTTTAGCTCAAGATCACTCGGATCGCGAGCCCTGTATCAGATGAAGCTGTAAGAACCGTCAATAAGGTTACCAGCATCGACATCTCCGGCCGGCAATGTCCGGCATAAATAAAGTCATTTTAATCTCATCACATACAACTTTTTTCATTCATTTATTAAACAGTGGTAGAGCCCGAAACAACAACATCGGCTGCACGAATTGGCTTGGTCAACCGTTTAAATATCTCTATCTACAAAATGGGTTACGTATTTTATCCTTCTTCAGTTTCGTAGGATGAGTGAGGTACCAAGGGCCGGTATTTCAGGGAAAGCATTTCCTTTCCTACGAAGGATAGGGCCGTGAGAGGAAGAGGATTAGACGGTGCGGTCTTTGACTTATTCCAGAAAAAAAAACATCTAAGTTCTATAGAATATAGTGTGAATAGTTTTCATTAGTTAATCTGTAATCACTATTGAATGAACTACTGTGCCCCGCGGTTTCACCCGCCCAGCAATTTTACTTAAACGAAATGATATTAGCTACTTAATAGTACTCTATTTTATAGCATTTTTATCGAACGAATGTTTGACATGGTTCTTTAAACTTATATGATTGAACGAAATCACGCTACATGTTAAGTGAAGCTTACCACAATACATTAGTGAAAACCGCAAACAAATTGGTTAAGCGGTTTTTGAGATTTGCAGTAACAAACAGATAGACAAAAAATCCCTAATAATAGTTTTTCTCAGACATCTTCCTTGTACAGACAACGATTACTTATTTTTTTATTATATGTTTAGATTAAAATCTATACATATAATTTTAATATATAGATATAATAAAAATCTAACTGATTAATAACTAAAGTTCTTTGAGTCTAAACTCGGCCATGTCTGTACCTTTTTTTTATTTGTAATATAAATAATTGGAACACATTTGTAATTAGGGCTAATGATCGAGCTCGAACCATAACGCCATAGCATTGTCTGTTACTTTTTTTTAACAGATGTCTCATAACTAACAGATGTCTCATCTCTTAGTGGGCACCTATAACATTGACAAGACCTTTTGGTCACGTCGGTCGACATTTCTATGAGCAACGTGTACTTTTAATATTTAAAAATATACAATTTTCATAACTACTTAGCAAATGTTTATTTGTCTTTAGTAATTATAGCCGATTACCAGACTCATGTGCTTACGACCTCTTACTTGTATTTGTTACCTATATAAGCGTTAGCAACGCATCTGGGACCCCTTTAATTGATGATATTCATGAGTAACAGCCATCGTTTAACATCAGGGGAAATTCTTGTACCAATGAATTAATAGTTAGAGGTATTAGTGCCTCATAGTTTCCATTTTCTAATCAATCGTTTAGCGATACAGATACTGGATATGTTCATGAGCTGCAATTATCGTGTAGCATTAGATTTCGTTTGCCACTTTCTACTACAACTCGACTTGTTTCGTTATTTGTTTTTATTATTATCCGATACTCTGCTATGTTCAAATCAACTAAATCGACGTTCAAACCAACACAGTTATGATTCGAAGAGCACATCGTTCGCTAGGTCACCATTTGTTATTTTTACTTCGTGTAGGGATCCGATTTCGGCTAGAGCGACTGTGTGACGCTTTACTACAGATCTTGATCAAATTCATATGGAAATACATGATCACAACCAATTTTCAACCAAAAAAAGATAATTAGAAAAGTACGAGGTGAGTAACACACCGCTCACCCCAGCCCTCTGCTGCGCGGCTATTAAAATTATTACTTGCGCGTAGTTTTTACTTTGTAATTTAAACTTTTGATTTCTTCTAAACTATCTGTTTTAACCTTATAGTATAAAAAGCAATTATTACCCTGGCTCACAAGAATATTTAGTTGGAAAAGAATAATATTGAATATGAAAAAATCATTAATGATTTTGATGATTAATGATTTTTTTGATGATAACGGCTCCGTGTGGAACACTCAAGGACCTTTCTTACAGTAAATATTAAATTAAACTCTCAATTGTGTTTTTCATATATTTATTTTCACTACGTACGTTTTAACGTATACATAATCAATATAGAACTATGATCGACAATAAATTATCTAATGATTAAAATGTAGTACCAGTAAAGCATGTTAATCTACATATCTCAATACAATGAAATCATTTCTTCTACAATTATTATAATATGTAATGTGATTAAATATAATTTGATTCGATTAATATTTAAATAGAACATTTGATACATTCAATTCTATAATGTGATACATCTATGTATATATAAGATATTTCCAGGTATCTATTGAGGTATCTATTTCAGGTATATATTATATATCATGACGATATCTATGGAACCATATTGCCTAAAGACTTGAAATTTGAAAGCAATATTCCTTTCGCCGAGTAGAGGTCTGCTAAGAACGGTTTTTACAAAATTCAACCCGCAAGGGAGGTTGCGGGAAGTTAATTAATAATAAGGCGGAACGATGTTTGCAGAGCCAGCTAGTTTAATTTAGTATGTCTATCGAAGTACCGGAATATGTTTTTCAACAATAATCAATATTTTCTATGTTATATAGTGAGCAGTAATCATTTTTATTTACTTTTTATAATATATAATGTCGTTCTAAAGTTCCATTAACATCAAGTACAATTTAAAGATTTCAAAGTTATAATGACAGTCAAAAAATCCTAATATAATCATACATCAAAAGCTTTCTTAGACTACTACTACATAGCGCAATACTTTTAATCCAATAAAAAACAAATACAGATTAAACACTTTACTATAAATACGAGATTCAACTTTCTTTCATTTCTTTATTATTTTGTTCAAAACAAACATGGATTGAAAACAAGTTTTGATAGAATCATCCGATACATTATAAGGGCATGTTAAAGTTTGTTTTAATCAATATTATATCGACTAATATCAACTACAGCAATGGTTATCTTATATTATATTAATGAAAGATATGTGCACCATTAGAAGCAAGAAATATGAAAGGTTATAAAAGTATTGTCGAATCTTCTTCATCACATTAGAAAGATAATAGATTATAGGTTTAAATAGAAGATCACAAGAGAGCACATTTTCGTTAAACTTTCTAATAATATTTGTAAAAATTTTTATAAACAAAAATATACCAAAAACATTAAATATATAAAGGGATTATTTTAATGTGAAACACGTATATATGTATATAAATAGATAGGTATATATTTATGCTACCTCTCTGAGCAAAACCACCACAACCCTGAGGAGAGTAAATATTTAAGAAGAATATAGATATAAATAGGCAATAGATTTTTAGACAAATTTATGTATTTTTGTATACATTAAATGTATTTATCGTCAATGTAAATTGACGGATTTAAGTAAATTTTTACCAATGAAGAAACTTTTTGAAATATTTTTTACGTTAAATAGTTTAAATAGTTTTTCGTTAGTTTGAATACATTAAAAAACTAGATTTTTTAATGTATTCAAACTACAAATTTTGTATAAACAGATTAATTTTGTATAAACATTACCCATTATCGACAATGTTTTGTCATTTATCATCATATATCAATTAAAATTTTATTCTTTTTAAATTTTATTTAAGAAGTATATACTAAGGTAAAGTAGTAAATGTAAATGAATAAGAAGTACATTATATATATACAGATACAATGTGTCGGGTCATAAAGTACCCATGATTTAAGGGCATGAAATATATGTAATTTTATTGACAAATCACCTATTTAAATTTAAAATTCCATATCTCTATATAGAATATTGAATATTGAAATTATGTATATTTCAAGACCTTAAAATATCGCTATTTCATGACCAGACATATTGTACTTATATATTTGTATATATATACATAGGAAGGCATTATTTAAGGATAGTTAAATTATGAATAGTAGTTTTTTGTCTAAATTCATAGACAGTTGTTAGATGTACATAGTACTCAGCAGCTTACCTCTATTTCTCACTTTTAGGACCTTCTTACCTCCTTACCTACACTTATTCCTTCATACAATAAACATGACAATAAATATTTTCTCCTTATTACTTAGGAAAATTTATGTATATAAAAATAGTATCTTGATTAATACATACATATATAATGTTGATATAGATACATTTTTCAATATAATATTCAAACATATACAGTTACATATATAAACATCATAGGAAAATACAAATGAAATCGGTTTTCATTTACTTTAAATCATTTAAGTCTAGGATACCGTTAGTTATTAAAAATAGTTTGATTTTGTGGTAAACATAACAAATAGTACGTTTAGAAATAATAATTAATAAAATAATAAATACATGTAGGCGTAAATATTAATTTAATAGTGGTGAAGTCCGCAACAACAAAATCTACGCTCTATTGCACGAACGGATCAGCTCGACCGGTGAAATACCACGACCTTACAGAAGACAGGCGAGAAGTAGAAGTGTTATGTGTTTCGTCTGATGAGTGAGGTGCCAGAGGCCTCAATCTAGTCCTTTCTCCCTTTCCTCCTCTTTACTAGGTAAGGATGAAAGCGGAAGATGATTTGACTAGCGAATTTGTGAATAGGGAAAGGAAATATGCTTTTTCCTGTGTATTATCTTTTCTGTCCATTAGAGGTAAGGAACGCATTTGGAATTTAATAGATTTGTGCAGATATTTATGGGTGTTAATTTCTTACACCAGCAGATGGAAAACGGGCAAGCGGTTCACCCGATATGAAGTAACCTCTACCTAACTAGGTAACAAGCTAATGAGTTTGAGATGCGTCGCTTCGATGGATAGATGAGGAGACAAACAGAAAAAAAACTCAGGCAAGTCATAAACACTGCTGACATAAGTGAAAACTCAAAGGGCTCGACAGTAGTTTAATAATGAATAATCAACAAAAAACCCTTGTAATATAACAATAAAATTCAAAATTGAATACAAGAAAAAAATGTTCGTCGAATTTGTTCCAAATTCAAACTACTTCCGATCGCCTCGCCCGATCACACTTTTCGTAACGCTATCGTCGCGCATTTACCAGCTTATTCCCCAAGTCAAGCATGCCTAAAGAAGTTTTAATTTTTTTTTAAATTACTACTATTAAAAAAAATCCTCCTACCCTTCTCAGCCTTTCGTTATTAGAAATGGATGGGCACCTCACTCATCAGACGAATCCAATAATACTTCTACTTAACGCCTGCCTTTGTGACGTCACGGTATTTGTCCTATCTAGCCCCACAATAAACGCATTAATATTGAAATAAAAATAATAAGTGACAATAACGATAAATATACTGAAGACCTTGAGGTTGATAATATGTATGCATTGCCAATAGGTCAAAACATGCGACATCCTTACTGGTATAAAATAAGGTGGTAATATCTGGTCAGGACCTAGATTATATGATAGATAAACACTGTTAAAATCGTTGAATTTATGCATAACTCGCCGTTAGCAATTCTGGGTGTCAAGTTTATGATGATACAACGGAACGTTACCCGGACTGGAGTTCGATTTTACACTATCAGATTCTAGGTGTGAAGTTTATTATGATTCGACGGAATGTTACCCGGACTGGAGTTCAATTTTACACTATCAGATTCTAGGTGTCAAGTT
>JWHW01050681.1:33748-62220 GCA_000931545.1 Papilio glaucus | reverse complement strand
GTGCCTTACCATGCCGCTGCTGATCTGCTGCAGTATCCCAGACCCGCCCTGAGATCCGGTCGCGCACGATGGACGCCGCGAGCGAATAGACTGCATCGATGACGTCAGCAAGAACGGCACGCTCGACGATGTATTCGGCATGGAACCACCCTATTCGTCATACAGAGTATGGTTTAATATAGAAAAACTCAATAATACACCGTTGGATATATATAAACTGAGCGAGATATAAATCAAAATACAAAATACATAAGAGTATATGATAAAAGGTATTATCATTTCTTCAATATGCGGCAAACAAAAATGTATTTGTTTTAGAACGTACATTGTGAAGTTAAGACATTCTGTACAAATTGTTAAAAATATTTAAAACTACTTTGACTGGCTTTTTACATCGGTTGTAAATAAATGATTCATCAATGTTTACTTCCGAAAGTAAAATATGTACACTTTTATATCACTTGCAAATTAGATAGATTAAGAAAAAAAATTTTTCTTAGTCGTAAATAATTTTGAAACCAATATCAACAATAATATGTAAAATATAAGGTATGGCCCTTTAATCTTTTACATGCTGTATAAGCCTTACAGAATACTAACTCAAGCAGTGTGGCGTAAGCGGACAAAGAATAGACGAATGATGATTTTGTAATTATTCACTATACCTGTGTTGTACCAAAGCCTTGCGAGCTTCTACATGCTAAACACTGTCTCATCCTTCTTTTTAAGCACGAGTGATGCGATGTATATGATATTTGTTTTTATCTTACTACGATACACTGAGATGTTGCCAATATACGGAAAATTTCAAAATTGTGAATAATTTTTTTTAAATGATTTTTTTAATACGAATTGATTTAATAGATTTAATGATTTGTTTTTCTTCTTGAAATGTAAATTACCTCCGAATGTAAAAATAATATTTAACCGTTAGCTTTTAAAACTTAAAAGTTCTACGATCTCGACCACGCTGTTCATATTGACGAAACAGACATAATCCTAGTTTTAATAAATCATACAAGTTGATTTGGAATGTTAATTGATTTATAAAGATTTAAAAATAGTGTTAAGTTAATGAATGTAGAATTTGGCAACATCTTAGCGTAACTTTACGAAAGTGAATGTTTGATCAAAGAAGTGACAGAAGTTGAAACGACTCTGTCTGACACATGTAGAAGAGAAACCATACTCACGATCATGCTCCGTGCAAGCTGCATAGAAGAACAAATAGCAACAGTAAATGAGACAGCGTTATACATTACGGCTTAAAGCCATTTTATTAATGAAAAATGAACGCACACGTTTTAGTTTTACTTACAACGTTGACAGACGTCTCTTGCCCTGTGTAAATGCAAATAACCGTAGTAGCAGTCGTTACTGTTTGTAATTTTATTCTTGATGTGATAATTTTGTTACAGTTCTTTTAGTCATAAAATAATTTTGAAAATCATATAATCAAATATAATAGCCAATTGGGTAATGAAACCAAATTTAGAAGACCACAGAAGCGCCGGAGGCAAAATCACTCACTCAATGACGAGTCGCATTAGTATTCAAATGATGCAGTAACATTTACTCCTTGAATTTGGAGGAACACGTAGGATATGGCGGGCTCATGCATCAGTTTAATCAGTGCCAATTACTGGACATGCATCACTTCTTAATTTCTCAAGGTTATTTGAATCGATGATGCAGGTGTTAGATGTGACAGCTTTGATGTAATGTGATGAGGGGACAAATGATCATACAGACAAAGTTCGAAACGTGTGATAACAACGCCAACCGGGTTCGTGCAAATGTACGAGTGACATGAATATATGATCAATGAGACATTATCTCTCCCTGTCTGTTTGGGAAGAAGACGCAATCGAAAAAGAGGACAGACCACATAAAACATTAAGCCGTTCAAGTCGACATTCAATAGAGGTTTGAGCGACAATTCTCAATCAGGTAGGCGCACGAGTTGGTTCACTTACGGCACCATGGGATGTTGCCGGCACTGACAGGCTCGAGCCAGAACCACCACGTCCTCTGATCTGGTAGCCCTGCCAAAACAATATCGTCACTTCACCATTACCAAAAATACTCAATACCTTTGCGGCTTCAACCATCCGTTACCTAATTGTGTCCAATGGTGTTGTGTCAGTTTATTAGTAGTAAAATTTTATGTTTATAAGTTTTAATTTTTTTTGTTCCCACTTACGGTTGGCGGCGATAGATTGACGGCAGAAGCGCGACGTTCCTGGGGGCCAATGCTCGAGTGGCGGCGTGTGGGTAAGCCAGAGTTATTGCCACCCGGAGTGCCGCCCGGAGAGGACGAGCAAGATGGCGCGATGCGAATTTTAGGCGTCATAAGAGTATTATCTGACAAACGGCGATTGGGCGAAGAATTTCCAACGCGTAAGAAATTGCTATCGTTGTTAGCCGAGCTGCTAGAACCGAAGAACCATTGGCCGATTCCTGTGCCTGCAGAAGTGTGAATGTCGTTCTTAAATCACTATATATTTCGAAATTATAGCGTTGAGAATTAAAAATACTTAAAAATAATCATACCAAGCGAGAACTTGCTCTTAAAGATGCCCATGCCACTGACGCCACTCGGGCCACTGGCGGAATTCTTGCGCGCCATATCTTCGGCGCTGGAGGTCTTACGTTGCTCCACGCGCAGGTTGGGGATGTTGAACGGCGGGGCATTCATGTTGTCATTGCTCATCTGGTGGCGTAGATTACGGTAGCGGTCGGGGGTCCCCAGGTTCAGGCCTTCCATTTTCAATTTGTGACGTTGATTTCTATCAATACTGTCCAGCATGTCATATAATATCTATCGGAAAAAAATCACTTTATAAAATCGGACAAAAGATATGTTCAAAAGCTTATAAGCTGTATAAGAGGAAACCATAAAGCTGATTATAATCAGTTTGGAGACGTTATATATGCACGTATAAATGAGAATGTGTAGTTGTTTGTTTGTTTCGCTTTATCTCTTTAACGACTCAACCAATCATTATGAAAATTTGCGTACACAATTACACAGTTCCCGAAGGATAGGTCGACATATAATACCTTCATTTACAATATCGGTTGCTATGGTAATGTAACGTATTTTGACAATAACAACTTTTGACACCATGTTACCTATACATCGAAGTTATTGTATGCGGAATAGGCTTACGAATTTTTCGAAAATAAGAAAAGAATGCGTGCGAATGTGCGGGTCATAGCAAGTATGTTCGTAAATGTTACTTTACTCGTAGAACAACTTATGTATATTCCAAATTTCAGAAGCAATAACGTCTTCATTCTGGAGTAGAAAATATTTTTATATATCATTCGGGTCTGTAAGAAACGGGTGGGTGTATTCATTCGAAACGAGATTGAAAACAACCCTGAAATGTTACTTTTATAGTATCATAAAACTTCTAGGGCTAGTTGCTTTGGAAATTCACCTGCGAATTTTTCTGTATCGTGTGAAAAGTACGAAATACTATTGTCATTTTTATAGTAAATTAATTATTTACATTAATGTATGTAATTATTATAATATATAAATTCATATGGCTTTTGATTAGAGTTTTAATAGAAAAGTTAAATATAAATTTGAATAGATTTTTAAATAAGGTTATGATAGCCTAGATGACAAAATATGTTGATCTCTTACAAACTTAAGGAATTTCTTAAAAAATTATGTCAAAAAATATTAAGGTTAGTAATCATGATTAAACCTATCATATCTCTCAAGTTGGACCAAATTACACACAGTTTATAAATAAATGTTTTAGGTGTTGTTGTTATATATATATTAGTTTAATTTAAAAATTAAAGAATTCTTTGAAAGTTATGTCACTTAAATTAGATATTGCTACCTCCATTAGGTTGCTGAACTGTTCGATGTTCAGCCCCGGATTGACGGTCTGCGGCGCTAGTGATGGAATCATCTGTGTTGCCAGGGCGCTCGGTGTCAAATCAAATTTCCTTTCCATTAGTATTGCCTTATAAAGTTCTGGAATCAAAATTATTCTTAGCAGATGGCAGTATTCAAAAATTATATGCTTAACGCGTCAGAGATTAATATTATAAATTTAAAAAATGAACAAATTGGCTTCGCTGGGCTGTGAAACTGCATCTGCTGTGATCGCCAAGCTTACACGTTCTGTAACTGACGACAAGTTATTAAAATTTAATAAAAAAAAACTGGTATAGTGATTAAAAATTGTAAAGGTTAAGTATGTATTAGAAAATCGCAACATATATGCGCTTCGAAACACAGATATATCTGAACAAATTATACTTACTGACAACCCGATTAATAATATCCGAGTCCGTCAAACGCATGGCGAGCAACGTTGGGATCACATTCTCCAAGATGTCGTCACGCTCGAGTCTGGACAGGACTTTCTCGAAGAATCCCAGGACCAAGCTGATGATCTTTACATCGTTTTGGTTCTTTTCGAGCAATACCTTGACTTTGATCAAGACAAGGACGTGTAAGTGCTCGTCTTCGATATAGTCACAGACATTTTGGAGGGCTATCAGAGACGCCGTCTATGAGGGTAATAAATATATAATAGTGTTAGTTAAATTAATAAAATATAATGAATTAACACATAAATGTTTGTAACGCTTAACAAAAATCACGGTCTTTAACATTATATGATGACAGGATTGTAAAATTTGTACAGTATCAACACCGATGAAAAGCAGATAAAGATTATTATTTTTCTTCATCGGTAAAGGACGTGAAGCTATGCAAAGACATGTTTACCTTAATGTTTCTCTTACCTGAATCTGGTTGGCGCTGTGATCCATGGAGCTGTACAGCAGTGGCATAAATTCCTCGCGGATGTCGTCTTCCTGGCTCTTCTTTAGAATTATATGCAAACTCTCTATGATCTTTACAGAAGCCTGGATAGTCTTCGGTGAATTCATCAGGCTCCTGTGAAGGTAACTATTTCTTTTCTATATCAAATCTTTTAATGACCGAATTCTCTTAATGAATCAACCTTATTATATAGCTGGATCTCGGATGAAATAATATTAGAAGAGAGAAGATAAGAAATGTAACGAAACAGTGTAAATTGAACATTTTATGTATTTGTTCTTAAGGAAGGCTGGCGTAAGGCGGGCGGCCGGCCGTAAAAATTGTAGCCAAAACCTATACAGTATGGACTACAAAGATACTGTGCTGACCCCACATTTGTGGAAAAAGAGCGGGGAGATGAGGAGGATTGCCGTCAGGCAGACGTCCGGCCCTAAAAACTGTACCCAAAACCATACCTTATGGACTACAATTATATTGTGCCAACCCCACATGAGTGGGAAAAGGGCAGGGAGATGAGGAGGATTGGCATCAGTCAGGCGGCCGGCCGTAAAACTGTAGCCAAAACCATACAGTATGGACTACAATCATATGTATATCTTTTTTACGCCCTATTTTATTTACTTATTCGGACTACAACAGTTTTAGTGTAACATAGATATACAACAGTTTTAGTGTAACATAGTTTAGTAAATAATATCATCGAAATGATTTATACTTACCAATAAATCCTGTATATGCATATAAAAAAATGTATTTATTTTATATTTTATTTGAATTATATGTATATCTATAATTGAAATAGAGGTACGACTGATTTGTTTAAAAAGTTATTTCGTAGTTACACTTACTTTAGAGTGGGGAGCACGTAGTGCGTGAACTCCTCGTGGGTGGCCTCGTTAGTAAGCCAGATGATGGGCTGCAGAACAGCCGACAAGACCTCTGCAATCCTCACTTCCATTTGCAGTGCCGGCCACACATGTTGCCAACGCAATTTCTATAACAACGCATCAATAAGTCGAAGGAAATCAAAGCACAGTCAAAGATGACATTAGCTTTTAGAAAAGTACGAAGAAAAATTCACCAGAATAAATGTGATGATAAGATCCGTTTTTTACACCGGACCGTTGTTCATCAATAGTACTCGGTGCATTCGGCGTAAATTGATCGCCGGACC
The DNA here is from genome assembly GCA_000931545.1 of Papilio glaucus. NCBI lineage: Eukaryota > Metazoa > Arthropoda > Insecta > Lepidoptera > Papilionidae > Papilio > Papilio glaucus. The sequence continues at coordinate 56,227 of JWHW01050681.1, read as the reverse complement.
GGTATACGGTTCGTATACACACATTCATTATAAACTATCACCGCAAAACCAGCACAGTGCGGTCCGACGACCGGCGAATTTCAACATTCAGTACCGTTAGCAAAATTATTTTGTTTGCAGCTATTGTTGATTGTATGTGAGTGATTGTTATCATCTTTGTGTTAGGATTAGTAGGAAAACACTTTACAATTATGTTATTGAAATTATTATTTATATATGAAAAACTCGTCAGTGTCATAGTTGATTACGGATGTTGAAAATTTGAGAATTATATTAAATAATCTTAACCAAAACATTGATAATCACATGATGTGGTATCACAAGTAATACTTGTGATATCACATCATGTGTACCAAGCCAGTATACATTCATCACAGCATGGGATTCAACATCGCATGATATAAATATACTTAACAATTTTCATTAAGAATATCAAATATCATGGTAATCTTTAATGTTTTGAAAACAACAACATTTTGATACATGTTATTCGAAGATATTGTACGCGAAATCATCTTACAAATATTCCCAGCGTGGGACGTACCTTCGGGATGTACGGCAATGCTTCCGGGAGCACGACTTGATAGAAGTTAGTCTTCTGATTCGGATCTTTCATGGTAATCACATCCAAGAACTGCATCGCTTGGATCGCTGGCTCGCTCTGGCACCTAATTGATGAAACGAATTTTTGAGATGATATGCGGCGCCAAGGGAACTAAAAATTTTCACAAAAATACCGGAACCGGAAATTGTTTTTTCGTTAATTAAACTCTAACCTAATCTATAGACTCACGACAATGACGACTATACATGCAAACTCAGATGCTTGTTATATACATAAGGGATATAGAAGGAGATTACATCCCTTTTTTCTAATAAATAAACTAGCACATAATCACAATAACATCTGGTATTAAGCGGTCATTTTGGTCGGTTCTCCTGCGCGTCTTTCTTTCCTATAGTAGATTATCATTATATGTCTGGTACACTTCTGTAGGACAATTTTTATTATCCCTTTTTAATTAACTACGACTTTCAATAAAGCTATATTTATTTACTTGAAGTATTTTATCAGCGGCAACAGTTGGGTTGTCGGGCGAGGGTGTGGGTCCCTCGAGACCAGGCGTTGCGTTGCCTCTTGAAGGCCGCACGGGACGCGCGACAGTACCGCACGCACTTGATGCTCCAACTGTACAAAATATATAAATGTAGTATATAATAATTTTACACATTAACTCCTTGTTAGATTGCTTATTATAATACTATCAAACATCTATTTTTATCTACCTTTTACACCCCTACAACTATCCACAAGCAACCACCATAGTGACACGGTGTACGTTATTCTATGCATATATTGTGAAATATTCAAAAACAAATTAAATGTTTGTCCGATGATTGAAAATAATAAAACGTATTTTTGGATGATTGATGTATAACGTCGTGTAATTATATTTTGTTGTCTGTACGAATTTTCTGAATTACCTTAGTAGCAAGAAGTCGACGATGCTAAACTTGTACATCCTCGAGAATATTGGATTTTGAAGTTTAGATGGTAAAACGAAAAAATAATGTAAGACAATTCTATTATTTGTGGTGGGGGAAATTTTCTATAGTCTTTATTTAAGATTTTTGTTACTTCGGCTTGTTGAAATCGTCAGTATCAAGTTAGATATCACTTTAAAATAAAATAAAACTTGACCGCGCTACAGTATGTCTAGGTTACGGTTTTGTATAACAAGTGTGTGGCTCCTTTGCATCGCGCTCAAAACGTCCGATATTGAAATACACACTTATTAACATGAAACAATTTACACGTTAACCAGCTATTGGTAAATTATTTTAAATAATAGGAATTTGAATGTTTTTTAATCTTATAATCTTAAAACAATTAATTTGCAAAGGTATTGAAGCCTTCGTCATTGTTTTAGTGGGTAGAATCCCACATAATCTCGTTTTTTCCCAGAGAACATGATATCTGTAGAAGATTTCGATACCAAAAAAGGGCTACTAGTAAACTAGTAGATATGATGTTTTTATTTTAAAAAAGCATTATCCCATCAACTTAATGTTTATAGTCATAATTAAAAAGAAGGATAAAATTATTAATCTTTAAAGTATCTACTTCATATATTTCGACATATCCTAGAAATTAGGTATATATATGGTATATATATAAGATATTTCAGGTATTTATTGACTCATGACGATATCTCTGGAACCATATTGCCTAGAGACTTGAAATTTGAAAGCAATATTCCTTGTGCCGAGTAGAGGTCTGCTAAGAACGGTTTTTACGAAAAAGTTTGCCGAGCCAGCTAGTCAAAGATAAATGAGATATATACGGACGGTTTTCCGAACTATATATCTATCCTACTATCTCCACATAAATACGGAATAGTCCATAGACTACTTTTTATTTACCTTACATATTACTTGGATAAAAAGAAGAATTATAATTATAATTATCTAGAATAAATAAATGTAGACTCCATTGATATTAAGATCGAATGATTTGATTTAGATATTCAGAGTTTGTTCTCATAGGAGTAATTTTATCTTGACTTATCTCTGCAAATTACAGTGTGTCTAGACAAAATGGATTCACTACCACCAGGGGAACGGTACCATAATGTTCCATTCGTACATTGAACGAATTAATAATAATAATTTTAATGAAAGACATTGTCTTGTCAGAATGCCTGTGCCTGCGATCAGGTTCAGTCAACATTTTTTCGCTACTTGAATATCTACCACAATATTTTATTAACTCGTTGTTAAGTTCAGTAAGATATTTACACAAAGAGGTTAAGTCTTTATAAAATATCATCTCTCACATTAATAAACATAAACTAAGCGAAGTTGCACGCGCATCATGAGACGAAGTTACAGCAGCGTATTTGTACAGTCTAAAAATAAAGTTTATGTTCGTTGGACTCATTATTACTTTACTTATAGCTTTATCGCTTGTTGCAGAAATAAAGGTGAGACGAATGCGATACGCACACCGCGTGTAGCATTCCACGCCTCTCATGTTTTTGTGTATACGTAGTACCATAGTATCTAGTAAATCAATGTTTCGTTTTTTTTTAATATCATAATGGACCAAATGAGCTGAGGGTTGCCTTTTATATGATGTGATATGTAATCACCAACGCCCATGAACCTCTGCAACATCAGAGGAGATGCCTTGTCGGCCTTTAAGGATAGAGTATGCTCGCTTCTTGAAGGTCCAATTTGGAAATACCGCTGGCGATAGATCATTGCACAACGCGATTGTGTGGCGTGAAATTTCACGAAAAACGAATTGTTGTGGAACACCAACCATCAAGATGGTGTGGACGGTAGTCGGAGTACTGTCAGAATTCAGCGGCATGAATTGTTCCGAACAGTTCTTCGGAACACTCCCGATGATGCTTGCGGGAAAAAATGCAAAGAGACGCGATGTCACTTCGCAATGCCTCTGAACAATCGCTCTCCGTCGTATGCGGTCAAATGGAAGAAGCTAGTATTCAGGTCCAGCCCAGATTTGTGAACAGTATTCCATATGAGGCCTTAATTTTAATTTTGATTATGACGTCGCGTATTCGTTTCGAGAAAAACGTTTCTTAAATAAAATCTATTTCATATTTTAAGTAACGGCCGTATAAAGCTTATGCCTTAACTATTGAACTTATATTCAAACTTCTATACTAATTGCAATACGCCGTTAACAATGAAAGTTAGATGTCGAAAGTTAATGGTATGAAAGTTTCCTGCCACATGAATCACTAATAGGGTTCATCGTTGGGCGTGTTTAAAGGACCACTTATAAAAGGAATATTTGAAATATATGTAATTAACGTTAATTTACTTTACAACTATTATAGACCTAGGTCTATAACTAGACAGAGGCCATACATATTTAAATTATAGATTTTAAATGCCGGCAACTGATGCGGCATTATTAAAGATGCTCGGCGATTACAATTTAACGAAAACACATCTCTATATAACCATTGTAATAAATAATAACTCACGTAATCAATCTGCTTCATGTACAGTATCGGATTATTGTTGGCCTGGATCAGGGACTTTCCGCTGTTGAACACGGCGCAGATCACGAGGCCCAACGAAAACATATCCGATAGTATGTTGCACTGTGCGTTTGTCTGCATTTCGGGGGCTGTTAATATCACATATGTACATTAAGAACAGAGATTTTTTTTTATATGTATTTATATTTTTTTTGCTAAATTTCTTGAAACACAGATCATTGTTTGGCAGATTATCAACTACAGAGATTATACTTTTGTATGCTTTAAAATGAATATATAACGTACCCATGAAGTCCAGATTAGGTTGGCAGAGCTTGGCAACTTTGATGGACCACGGTTGAACAGGAATCGGGTCAATTGGATCCAGGCTCGTAATGTTTTCTGTGTAAAGATATTTTGTTATCATAAAAGTGCCCGAAAAACAGAAATATTGATTGAATGGCAATTAAATAATTACAGTTAATGGTTAACAAAGACATTATAAATTTAAAAAGTTAACAAAACCTACTTCAAGCTGCAAGCAATTAATAACATAAGCAAAAAAGCCTTTAAAAAAACAAAAACTTAAAAAAAAACTTTTATTTATCTAAAAAGAAATTTAAATCATCTAAAAAATTAAATTAAAGAATTCCTCAAAACTATAAAAAGCTATCTGGATAAGTCTAGATTTCAATCTAGTTTTAAAAGACGTAAGGCTGGTAGTCGTTGGCTTATAACTTATAGTTATGTGCATTTATACATCTCATAAAATTATTTAAACTTTCGTGAGACATATTTTAACACCTAATTAAAACGGCTTTACTCGCGCGTGGTTCGGTGTATGTACCGACTAGTTTCGAGCCCTTCGGGGACTCTTCCTCAGGGTGAGTGGGGCTGGCATTGAACCACGCGTGAGTAAAGCCGTTTTAATTAGTGTGTTTATAAATCTCCTCTATAGTTTCCGGAAACCAAAATTTACTTCTTTTCCAATTTTCCTACCCAAACTCAGTCCACTTTCCCACTTTCTGATAGCTAACATCAACTGAACTGCTTAATTTAATGTATGATATAAATACAATTTTTTAGGTGTTCCCAATACTTTTGTCTACTAGACTGGTGACCTCACCTTTATCGATTATTATTATAATAAATGTAAAGAGTTTGAACGAACTCATATCTAAAACAATCAAACTGATGTTAATTTTTTTTATGCATTTGATAGCCCAAATTTTGGTTAATGTTATAACCTATTTAATGTCACCCGTCAATACTTGGAAGCCGAGCAGAAATAAAAATTACGCGGGCGAGTACATCCGCAGGGCACTGCTAGTTAGATATAAATATAACGTTCATCCCACTGACAGTTCCGTGAAAATGTAATTGTAATTATTTTTTTACGGAGGGAGACGGTTAAAAGAGCAAGTGGTTACGTGACGTTATGTGACGACCGCTAGCCATCGACATCCGCAACAAGTGAATAAGTCCCGATGTTCTTTTGTTTTTAAAAAGGAAAAAGAGAGGAGGAATAGTTTGGAAGAGGGAGTGGTTTAAACCTCCGAGCTCCTCGGTTGTAATTTCACCAATTAACATAATGTCTTTATTACGTTTAGCCTATCTGACAACTTACAATACAAAGAAAAATATAATACAAAGTAAAGTTCCATTATAATTAGATAGGTAATTACAGTGGCAAAGCATGGACGAGTAACGAAAACCTACAAAAACTTTTACTTTCATAATATTTACAAGATTCACAAAGGAACAAATAAATAAAAATCTAAAGAATCTAAATATTTATTATGTACAACAATAAATTACATTAAAAATCATTGAAATTTTTCCAATGATTTTATTTTCCAATGATTAATGATTTTTAATGTAATTTATTGTAATGAACAATACTAAAAAACATTATTGTTTGTAATTAATGGCTATGGGAATATAATTATTCTGCTACATATCGGTATTCTGTAAAGTTTTGATAGTTCCTTAGTGAAACAGTATATTTAAACAAACTTTCCTCGACGTCAATATTTATCCCTTTTTATACTAACTGAATACCATTGTATGGAGTATGTTATTTTCTTTGTTTTATCTTCTGTTAATCATTTTGTGTTTATTTAAAGAAAACGTATATGAATAAAAATATTTAAAATTTAAAGTTCGATTTAATTAACTGAAGTCGATCGATTGTTTAATTTCATCACACGTATCTCACAAGTATCAAGTAATTTTGATACAATTTTCAATGTAATCAAAATTCGATCCCCCGTTCAAGCGAGGCCTTGGGCGTTCTTCAGCTATACTTCAATCAACACCCCTCCGCTCCCCTTTCCTCCAATAAGGTTCTATTTAAATTTATTACAATTTTTAAATGTTAGCAAATTTTAAATAACATTCTGCATTTTTAACACTTCAACTAAGCTAAGGCTTGCTGTGAGATTGTTTATGAAGGGTAGTGGTAGTTCACCAGGTCGGTATATTTTGGATATATAAATTATCAGTCTTCTAACAATCCAGTTTTGTTAATATTGCTATTTGTTACATTGCATTTACATCCTTTCTATATATTTTATTATTAGCTTTCAAATCTTAATTGGAGTGTTTGTAGATAAATGAAAATACAGAAGAATAAAGGTATAACATTTAGAAAATCTTTAAATATATTATCTGTAAACTCTAGAAGACTCTAAGTTTCAAAGTCTTATAAAAAATAAAGACTTTCAGCTCCATCTAGCTCTGAAGTTAATATATTTTGAATAGAATTGAAGAAACTATTACATCGTATCTGGCACACGTCCAATCACACATCGTCACAATCTTAGTGCAAATTATAAATGTAAACAAAGCATATAGCCGGATACAAAATACATTTGTGAAGTTATGTAAATGAATTTGGTGTTACTTATTGTTATCTTACCGACGAATTCCAGGCCGAAGAGTTTCCAGGTGCCACGTTTAGTGACGATTATCACCTGGGGGCAGACGTTGCGATGTATCTGACGCGCCGTATAGTGCAAGAAATGCAGCGCTTCGATAATCTACATTACAAAGACATTCAAAATTAATTTTACTTTAACAAAAACACAACGACATTGATGCGAGTCTTCTTAAAAAAAAAGAATATTCACAGTATAATAAATCAGCCTTTTCTAGAATGTTCCCCACTGTACCTCACAGGCCTCCTCTCCGAGAGAAGGAAGGGGCCGTAATCCACCACGCTGGCCCAGTGCGGGTTGGTGGATATCACATGTCTTCGAATTTATTGGTTCTAAGACATGCGTGTGTTTGTGTTTTAGACCCCAACTTACGAACCGTAGGTCGCGGGTTCGAACCCAGGCGCAGGTGCTTTACTTTGTGTAAATTTACTTCATCACCACTGCTTCAAAAACGGTGAAGGAAAACATCGTGAGGAGACCGACATGTCTTAGAACCACCAAATGGCAAGACATTTGACATCCACCAACCCGCATTGGGAGCAGCGTGGTAGATTACGGTCCCTTACTTCTCTCGGAGAGGTGGCCTGTGTCCCTGCAGTGGGGAAATAAACAAAAAAGGCTGATTCATTATTGTTTTGTAGAGTAATATTTATGGATCTCTTATATTGCATATGACAAAACTAATCTGCTATTGTTGAAAAGTTGATGCATGTTCGAATGTGTAATACGATTCAAACATGGTCGGTGTAACAACTGTCATTAATATTAATGAAAAAAGCACTCACTTGCAGCATCCCGTATCGCAACTCGAGGTCTATGAAGTAGTACTCCTTGGCAAACGGGGGGCGCACAGGTGGCCCCGTCGGCGTTGGTATCGGTGTACCCGGCGGTGCCAGGGTCAATGGATGGGGCATGATTGGCGCTGGCCCGTTCGGCGGCACAGGCTCCGACTCCTATACAAAATGCGAAGTAAAAGTTAACTAATCGGCGATGTTCTTAATTTGAAAAATAAGGCTTAGTACAACCAATGAATCCCGAGGAGGGTTGACGTTTAGCAGGTGGCCAGCAGTAAAAACATAAAAAGCCAAACGTTGTTCAGTCATACTATTCCGACCTCACATAAGTGGGAGAAGGGTTGAGAGAGATTGTATACTTACATGCCAAGCCAGAATGTTATGGAGGCTGGCTAACACGGACTCGGAGGCAAAAGCGATAGTATTATTGCCTTCTTCGAGCGAGTGAATTATCTGAAGCATTTTAGGGTTGCGCATCTTCTCGAGTTCGATGACGCAGTAGCGGATCCTCTCCACCATGGTTTCCTTCCGCTTCGGCTTATAGAGCTTCTCAGCGATGCGCTTATCAAACACAAACACCGAGCACTCCTGTGAACAATAACTATCATTGAAACAAAACATTTTGTCCTATACTCTTAAATTACTAAGTCAATAAACGCTACTTTTCCCTTATCATTTCTAACCAACTGACTATGTTGTGACCTCATGTAGCCTTAACGCTTGACCCAGTTTAATTAGGGAGACATCATTTGGTGGTTTTTCTTGTAATATTAGAATATACAATAGAATGTTAGATTCGAGTTTGCTTTAATGTCCACATAAACGAGACCCCTAGAATCGTCAATGGCGAGTTACGCAAAGGTTTAACAAAATTTGGTTTATACGACTTAATAGTCTTGGCCCCGGATTTAACTTCACCCCACTTGTGATTTATCAATATACATATTAACTTATAATCTAGGTGATCATATAACAAACATGGATTTTTTTTACATTGCCATTAGAGATAAAAGAAGCTATAACTTTTAGCCGAAAATTTACCAATTGTCAACCGGCAGCCTTTTTTATAAAGGTGCGTATTATACTTTGAATAATTTAAAAGTTTAAATATACAAACCAATTTGTGATTATAATACCACGCGTTTGTACCGAACGTACGTACGAAGCTACTTTTTATGGAAGAAATCCTAATTTAGAAAAAAAAACAACATGATCAAATACAAGGCTGCAATAAGTTATCCACCCTTATTTTTTTAACCACCTACATGATCAATGTCAATTTTTTTCCGGATATCAACTTTTATTTAGATTCTTATCAGACTAAATTTTGATTTGATTCAATAAATTTGATTGAGTTCAGTTACAAAATTGTCTTTTTTTCTTAATCTCTAGCCGTCTGAATTAATATTTGAAGCGAACAATTAATTATTTTAATTAAAATTATGACACAGATAGATCCGGATAACGAGGTCGCGGCACCTGCCTCATTAAACGAAATTCAGAAGTATAAATATCACAAATACACCTCAGTATTCTCCAAGATTTTTTGGTAAAATAATTCCTTATTACAATTTCATAACGTAAGTTGCCTACCTTTAATGGACAGAAGTTTTTCGACGGACACTTGAAGTAACGAATAACGAACAAAGTATGTATATACTTTGTTCGTTATAAATGTACTAATATATCTCTGCTTGCTCCTCCTGGTAAACGGAGTTCATAATTTTTATCTATATATATAAAAATGAATCCATATTTCCTTCAGTTTGTATCATCAATGAACGGCTGGACCGATTTCGGTAATTCTTTTTTTAGTGTTTGATATTGCGCGGAGAAGGTTATAATAACTTCATCTGTTTGACAGTACGAGCCTATTTTTCTTTATAAATGGTAATGTAATAGTTGAAAAATGGCATAGAATTTTATATCATTTCAATTGACATGTGCGTGCATCTTTGTACATATTTTTTAAAGGGACTTTCGTGTAAAACGATCACGTCAAAATTAAATTCACGGCGAGTGAAACGCTATCGTTATGTTTAAAAAATAAGCGAAATATATTTTGTGAAACGATTTTAGGCGTATTAAAAAATTAATCTAGTTGGCTCTCACAAAGCTCTCTCTTTTCATATGTTACGAGAATATTCTCTGAAATAGTCCGGCAAAAACAAATTGAATTTTCGACTTAATCCTTCGAATATGAATGACGCAGCAACAAAATAATAAAATTAATACAGTGCAAGTGAATATGCAGATAGATTAAATTTCAAAATTCAGTCAGAGATTTTAAAATACTACGCAACAGATTCGTATCAATACATAAAGATTTTAATAATATTAGGCCTCGGATTTAATCCGAATTCGGATGGATCACAATTAAAAAATAAATTATATTACCAAATGCCTATATTACCAATGTACGGTAAAACAATTATTACAATCGGTGCGATTGTTCAGAGAGATTACTACAAAACAATTCTTTCCACTGGTTAGTGCTAGTTAATGTTCATATTTTTATTGACTTAGTAGTTAGATAGTATTAAAGATGAATTAGTTATTAATAAAGTTATTACTAGTAAATAAATTGCTCATAAAACAATTTTAACAACTTCTTGTCGTCAATTAATAAACCTCGAGAACAGTGTTCAATATAAATTCAACGTTCATTAAATTAAACTCGATTTTTCTGTGAATCTATCTCCATATACCAGCGTATCGATGATACCCCGAAATGGGAAATTTGCTTAACGTATTAAAAAAAACTATCGAGCTTTAAGGCATTATATTTTAAGACTATTTTAACGGTGTTTCTAAAAAATATCAAAATTTTAAGTAATACTCAAATATATTTACACAGTGACCCGATTGTTCAGTTCAAATATCTTTGAGTGATAAAAAAAAATAAGATTATTTTTGGTTCACACTGTCCTTCTCTCTTGGGTAATTAGGAAGTAAATTACCTCTGACATTCCATTTCGTTTTCCTTATACACCAAAGAACCAGGGCGACTGTTTTGCTATACGTAACTCTAAATATCACAGATCTATTTATAATCCATTTGCCAAAGAAATCACATGACTTGTATATTTTTTTTTATAAAACATACTTTCTGACAATGGGCCGATACTCGATCTACGCGAGTAAGTATTATGTCTCGATGTCCCTTTTCGCTTGTGTCATAGCGTAAAACTTTAAAATCCAATCGCAAGTTCGTCGGCGACTTGACCGGTTTGAAATTGTGCTCCACCCACCAATTTTGTATTCGCAACGACTACACGACGCATGTGGCGTAATAGTTTTTTATAAGATAATCGAATTTATTATCGATTTTTTTTCGTAGTTATTCATGACTTTGGTAAGTTAAAAACAAAACTTTGTGCCAAAAAAACTACTGCGTGCTATATGCAAAGTGAATACTACTAATGGGACGAATATTTCCAAGAATTATTTACTTTTGATTTCACAAAATACTTCAATTATTTCCTTAAATAATAAAATTTATTATTTAAATAATTTAATATTTCCTATTTACGCAACTTAAAGAGCTTCGGTATATATTTAATTGTAACTCTATTTAATTAATATTATATTTATTTAAAATACCTAATAAATTTTGTGAATTACCAATGAACTTTCTAACCGTCTGCGCGTCTGCTGTTAGAAGAAACAAACACAAGGGCGCGTGTCCCCGTACGCGTCACATCACCCAAGAAAAAAACTATGTGTATCTTATGCGTGTAATCTTAGCCTACCTCTATAGGTAGCGCGCCTGGCGCGTACGCCTAGCCCTTAGGCTTATTTTTTAATTAATACGACAAACAGAGATCTAGGATTGGAGGCCAAGTCTGTGAAGTAAAAATATAAGGCGCCCTTCTTCCAGATTGACCGATCACCTCGTGAAGACCGCAAGAAATGGTTCCATAGACAAGCGGAGGATCCCATGAAATGGAAGGCATGAGGAAAAGAATCCTGCTCTTGATTAATACATGCCAAAGATGATGACAGAATCTCGAACACGGATCGGATTAGCTGTGTATCGCGTTTCGCTCTGCTTTGTTATCGTCGTCGTACGTCGTCTGTCAAATAGCGACATCTAGAATTTCAACGTACCAGTAAGTTGTCATCCACACACAAGTTGGCATGATATGATAAACCTTTCACTCTTCATCAAGTCCATCCATCTACGCATTCTTTAGTGTTTCAACAACCTGGTCGACTATCCTCCTTTCATGGTTCCAAAATGCCAATGAAGCATTCGTAATTTTAGTGAAAAGTATTAGAAAAACATATAGTGTATCAAAAAAGTATTATAAAAATATATAGTATATCAGAAAAGTATTAGAAAAATATATATTATATCAGAAAAGTATTAGAAAAATATATAGTGTATCAGAAAAGTATTAGAAAAATATATAATGTATCAGAAAAGTATTAGAAAAATATATAGTGTATCAGAAAAGTATTAGAAATATATATAGTGTATTAGAAAAGCACATCTGCTTTTATTGTCAGTTAATCAATCGAAGAGTGTATGAAGATTAGTGATTATTAAAGTTAGTACAGATTAACGTTAAAGCCTCTACACATCAAACCCGCTGGGCCAGCGGGGGTTAGGCCGCCGAGCTTGTTTTGCGTTTTCGTGCCGTCGGCAAAGGTAGTTCTGGCTTAAAATATTCGAATGCCGCTGCGGCCCGCTGAACACAGCCGGCGTGCCGGTGGGTTTGGTGTGTAGAGGCCTTTAGTCTGCAAAACTTATTACCGAACACAAATCCAATATAATTCAAGATCAAAACTTATTAAGAAGTTATGAGCTTCTTAATTTTACTTACTGTATTTATTTTCATAAGTAAGGTAAACTATATAATAGTTTGCCATAAATTAAGCCAATAAACACTTTATTTATTTTAAACAATTTGAGAAACCGAAATTGTACCGAGATAATAAAGCGATAAAGTGAAATTCAATCAGCAGAAATTTAAATCAAATGTAAACACAGATTACGATCTGGAAAATTAGTAAAACTATGGATATTATTATATCACCCGGCTTCGTACAAATAGCAGAGCACATACGCTAACATTTTTCTGCCAGGCCACGTACTGCCTTTCTTATATGGATTTCAAGAATTAACGTCGCAATTATTATACATACAATTCAATAAAATACGATACAATTCAAACTTATGCAACATATCACTCTATCTATCATACATACATTCATACATACACATACACAAACATACTGAGGCCGCCGAGCACGTGTTCTTCGATTGCCCGGTCTACTCAGCGGAACGTGAACTCGATTGGACCCACAAGAATAGAAAACTAAGTGCAGAGCATGCATGAAACCGAAGAATGGAAGAAAGTGAGCGAGTACGCCACCATAGTGTTGAAGAAATTACGGCGTGCAGAGGAAGAAAGGCGCAGAGCCAATAACTAAATGGACTGACGAAGACTGCTGAGACCACCCTCAAGAAAGACCTTACGGTGGTTCCTTGGGGGCTTAAGAAAGTCTAGAAGAAAGAGGGTTTTTTTAGTTGGTACGGGTCTCGTGTAAGGTTAGGTTAGCAATGAGCCCGAGCTCGACACACCAGACGTGTGGCTCCGACGTCTGAAGTTGTGGTAACACATTTTTTTCGTCTATAAAAACATACACACAAATACCTTTCTATTGTCATTACTTAGGCTTGTATTTCTTAATATTAATGCTTCATTAGTTATTTTACTAACTACTAACTAAAGAGGGGAAGGAATTGGCTCCTGAAATACAGGGCAACCTAGTTTAGGAGTCAAGGCTCTATTGCAATTGATTGTAAAAGTGTACAATAAAGCATTTATTTATTTATTATATATTTAATATATGATAGTGTAATCAGTTTATATACGTTATCTGCTCCTCTTTGCGTAACACTCTGTCTACTAATGAAAACTGTATTCATTAGTTTTCGACAATATGACAAGAAGAGGTGGTTAGTTGACGGCCCGCCAGCCCGCGATTGTCTGATATGCGAAAGCTGTTAATTTATTCAGTTGCGCTTAATTTAAATTATTTTGGATTCTATTTGTCAATAAAGTATGACAATTTGAATAAGGATTGATACTAAATACGTAAAATAGCGTCGTAAATAACGGACGATTTTTAATTGATATTTTTTAAAAGTTTTTGTTAGTTAAAATTTATGACAAGTGATATGCCAATCGTACATCGTTTTGTATGTACAGTCGGGACAACTCACGGTCATCCATGTACAAAAACAATTGCCGTGTTGCTTGAGACAAACAGCGCCCATTCTTACAAATAACTCATTAGGTCAGTGAGATGTGCAAACGTCGGGATAATACTAAATGTATATATTTTATTATATACTAAGATAATGGTAAGTTTTACGACCTCTGCTATTCAAACGAAATCATTATTTTTGAATACTCTGCTGTTACAACATCGACGAAGTACCTTTCGTACAAACATATTTAAACGCGTAAGACGCGTTCAAACGGTTGTCGCTTTTAAGGTGGAATGTCGCCAACGGGCCTGATAGTACGTCATTGTTTAGCCTACTTAAGCCAATTTTATTGTGACTTCGACTACCGAAATGTGGCGTAACATTTATGTATAAAGATATTTACACATACATATCGTAGTTTCAACGAAGGTAGCCGTTACTTCGGACTCGATTCGATTTACATAAAGATACTCAAATGTGACAGGATCTAGATCGACAAACTTCATAATTTTACTAGATCCGTCATTCATTCGTACTCTTTCACGCAAAAACGGCTGAACGGATCTCCATGAATCTTAGCACATAGGCTATTTTTTAACATACCATTTTTTTATTTGATATTCAAAAACATTTAGAAAGTGCGTAAAAAATAAATTACATGCAATGACGCGGTATGCTAAATCAAATTTTGCGGCATTCATAAAGAAGTGATCTTAAGATGTGACATATTAATGGATGATGTCATCCTAGCTTATGAGAAATTATGCCCTTGACCCAAATTCATAGCGTAACTTTATCGAGTCTACAATTTTTATAGCTACTTAAGTACAGAGCATTGTTTCATATTTAATTATAACGCCTTCTTGAACCTTAAAAAGGTTCACTTATACTAGTTGAAAAACAGACTTATGTATGTTATAGATTTGTTTTTAAATTCTGATAGGTAATACTAAATTTTATTTTTCTCAGTAAAAAGCCTTTTTTATATAAGAAGCTGGCGGACGAGCAAGCGAATCAGCTGATGTTAAGTGAGCGCTACTTGTATACATCCGTAACAAGCAAATGAGTTGCAGATGGGTTGGCATCATGGCATCATGGGTGATGGATGGGCCTTCGTTTAATAGACAGAGGAGGGCATAGACATTTCCCCGTTAACGTTGGGAAGGGGAAGAGGATTGGATGGTGTGGGGGACACCGTCCAATCCTCTTCCCGTTCCCATTCTATCCTTATAAGGAAAGGGTGGGAAGGGGAAGAGGACTGAAATTAGGCCTCCGCACATCACTCGTCATTCGAAACGCCTGTATTCGCCCAGAATACTTCTACTTCACGCCTGTCTTCTATGTTCTTGTTAGAAACAATTAACATTTAAATCTAGACCACCATGGATGTGTTACACTTTTGGCAAGTCAATTTCATCCTATTGGATAGCAAATAAAATAACCTTATATTTCATTAAAAATTAATCAAATACAAGATAAAATTGTATGTAATTTATGTTCAGATTAACCTACTGGGTGTTTCTAACAAGTTTAGTTGCGATGGGTCAAGGTTATTAGCGAAAAATAAAACTAGGAATGTCCGAATTTTATTTGAAGAATGCTGAATTTGATTTGCAATAATCCGAATTTCGAGTTAAAATCTATATCATCAAATTAAACATCATAGTATATTATATACAGTATATTTCTTAAACCAGATATTGACTATTAAACACGATTTATAGCTATTACTTAGTTTAGACCGACCGCAAGACATAGATCTCGATCCCTCAAGTTTTAATTAATTTCAATTGACACTAATCCCAACGATAGTGCTCTGTGGCGAGACGTGACATGCCGTATTCAATTTTATTACTATATTTATTAAAGTCGACTCAAAAAGTATTGGAAATTTAAATGATACATATTTATGGGTATTAAATATAATTTATTTCAGCCTCCTTATAGAGCTGCGAGTGGGCAAGTGTGGATACGGGCACCGGTACTATCGGGGCCACCTTCTGTTCGGCCGGAGATGAGGACTCTATAGAATGAACTTCTTCTTCGGGATGAATGAGCACAGGGAGTGGACCAGGACACGTTAGTTCTGCTACAAAAAAGGAGATAGACTTCGTCATGTCGACGAAGACGCAAATATTCAATGATGTCTCAACGATCAATTGAAATACCAACGTAAAGCTTGAGCGATATCGTCTGATGAAGTCTATGCTGCGGTCAGTATCCAGCTATACCAGCACACCGATAGCTTTCAGTTCGAACTCCAGAATAGATATGAAAGCCTGGGAAAGTTTGGATGATCTCAGTGGCGGGTTCGTTTTAAGTTTTTTGATTTAACTCACTAATCTGAGGAATCGGAAATCGGATTTAAAAAAATATTTTTGCATTTAGAAGCCCAATTGAAACGAAATGATTAAGGCCATTAACATAGCCGACGACCCTTAGAGCTGAGAATGGAAAAGGCCGCTAAGCGAGCGACATAACATATTGTTTCTTAGGTAATATGATTTAAAAAAAAAAACGGCAAGACGAGTGATACTGTGGGGTACAGCTAGTACTGAATAAAGAGAATGTTATTCTGTTGTATTTCTTTAGAGAATACTGTGAATGGAGCAGTGGTGGCTCAGTGGTTTAGGCATCGATTTACGTTCTGTAGGTCGCGGGTGCGAACCCAGGCAGGCGCTTTACTTTGTATAATTTATTTCCTCACCACTACTCCAAAAACGGTGAAGGAAAACATCGTGAGGGAACCGGAATATCTTAGAACCAATAAATGCGAAGACATGTGACATCCATCAGCCCGCACTGGGCTAGCGTGGTGGATTACGGCCCCTTCCCTCTCTCGGAGAGGAGGCCTATGCCTTGCAGTGGGGAACATTCCAAAAAAGGCTGATTTATTATACTGTGAATGTTCTTTTTTTTTTTAAGAAGACTCGCATCAATGTCGTGCGTGTTTGGTACGCACTTCTTATGTTCTAAATTTTTTCATAAAAATGATTTTGAGTAAATTTTATCATACGAAATAAACACATGCGTTTGTATATTCCGTGAGGTCGTCAAAGATAAAACGGTTTTGTCGCAACACGCTTCGTATGCAATTCTATTTCACGCTTGTTGTCGAGTCTATTATTGTGTTAATAGTCTACCCAAACTTATATCGTTGAACATATTGTGAATGTTAGTAGATGCACTAGGTAAAATAAGAGTACAGTAAGAGTTATAAATAGGAAGGAGGCTGCTTTTTCTCGGGAACCGTTACAATTAAGTGGTGCTATTCAAGCAGTATCACATTTGGTTTAAGTAAATTATAATTAGAAAATTATTATTGAATATTGTGATAATTTACGATACAATATATTTTTTATTTGATTAGATTTAGATGTATAGGTGTATTTTTAGTCCATCGCCCTATTGTGGCTCAGAGTTGCGGCGTACGCTCCAATAACCAGTTATAAAAGTAGGCAAGTGACACGGTTTATTTATAGTTCCCACGTCTTACCCTACATCGCAAAAGAGTCTTAACTATGTTGAAGTTCCTTCTACCTTAACCGACCAAAAACGTAACTTCGTTTTCTTTTGTATCCTTTTTTTATATTATATTTTTAACAAACTTTTCTTAGCTTCACCTCTACGTATATCAGGGGTGCTGAAACTTCAATTACTGGCGATCTACCACGTTATTGTTAGCCACCGATCGATTGACTGTCGAGCTGGAAATATATATGATGCAACATTGTCGTCTAGGTAGCTTGAACGTATAGTGGCGCAGGTATATGGGGACGGACGAATTAGTGTCCCGTCCGCTCGTTTTGTCTTTTTCGCTTTTCACTAAGTTTATCAGGTATTACATGCGAAATATGTTAAGAGCATTGTCATTCACTGGAAACCATATTTCCGAGCCGAGGAAAACATTTTGTGTAATTTACAAAAATCGTTAATAAATGATGAATATCGGCCAGTTACCGATCGAGCCGAGGCTTGGCCCTCTCGGGCACCTTCATATCGGAATGCTAAACACGTAATGAGTCCAATTTCCAAGCCGAGATCCCCTCTCGATGGCCCTTGAGTGGGCTCAAGGGCCCCGGATTGGGATCCGGTAATATAAATAAAGTAACGGCCCGAGCCGAGGCTAGGCCTAATTTCAGTCCTCTTCAGGGGAAGAGTTCCACCCTTTCCTCAAAGGGATGGGATGGGAACGGGAAGAGCAATGGACGTGGAGGGGTTTGACGGGGAAAAGGAAATATCCCTTTTTCCTGGCTATATTCTCCTCTGACCTTTAAAGGTAGACAACACATGTACAACACATTTACTTGTTGCAAATGTCTATAGGTAGCGCTCACTAATCTCACCTGGTAATCCGCTTGCTCGTTTGTCACCTTCTACCATAAAAAAAGCTGCCTCTTCAGACGGAGCCCTCGAACTAAGTTACTCTGAAAGAGGTTTAGGCTAGGTGCCTTCTGCGCTCTGCCGTCTCAAACATGGTAGTCTGTAGATGGCTGTTTTTAAACTATTGCGTACCATCTTTAGACCACGTCACCACTTAACATCGGGTGGGATTGTGGTCAAGCGCTAGTTTATTCTTTATAAAAAAAAAGATGCCTCTTCAAGGCAAACAGTGACAAGTCAGTCAAAAAATAATGATAGCTACCAGTTGGGCTAAAAATCCTGATAGAATCCTATAAAAGTATATCACCTTATTTCTTTGTAATAAATCTTTGGAAAACGTAAGCTTTCTGAAGAGAAATTAAAAAAAATAGAAACGAAATTATCAACTTTTAAGTAATCTATTTCAATAGGTATAAAATTTGTATTCGCGGGAGAAAATAAGACGATTAATAATAAACATAATAGCTCTCTGCCGTTGAATAAATTTAAATACATTAACGTACTAATTTATTTATTTATGTAAACTAAATCATATTTACGCAGTTAAATTATATTCTATTCAAAGTTATGGCTATAAATGAAGTATAACAACACAGTAATAATAAATTTAATTCTTCTCGTCGATATGTCACAGGGTTTTAATATACTTATCTATAGTCACAACTACTGCCGCGTTAGAAGATATTTGGTAGCGGGAAAATCTTATAAATTCGCGTGAGCAACATGCTCAGGATACGTCGGCAACACGAATATTGAATTGGAACAGTCTCTACGAGTTTTTATTCATTTTTTTGAATATTGTATTCAACTTTGAATTTTACTGTTAAGAAACAAGAGTTTATTTTTGAGTTATTGCGGCTGTTTTGAGTTTTTACTTCTGTCGGCAATCATTATGACCTTTTTTTACAAAAAAATGTCGTAGTTTTTTAATTAATTAATTAATTAAATAAATATGTGCTCACGCTCGTAATCCAGAGGGGTAGGCAGAGATCATGGATTTCCATTTGTCGCGATCCTGGCACACCTCTCTTGCTTCTTCTACATGCATACATCTACGCATACATGCTCGTCGGTTATTGGTGCTCCTTATATCGCCCTTTTTTAGTAAGCCACTAATCTGACCGATATAAGTTCTCCTAGGGCGTCCCCTTTTTTTTACGTTTGGAAAATGCGCCTTATGCATGTCCACTGTTCAGGGCAACAGGGGAGTCTGTGGGGCTTACCCCACTAGGGGCGTACCCACTAAAAACCAAACGTTCCCTCATAGCCATGGTGTGGGCGCCACGTGAGTATGACTATGACGTGACACCGCGACGCCCACTGGCCGCCCAGGGATGGGGCCCCGCACTACGCCCTTAAAAGGGCGCCGCGCCCCAAGAAGGTCTGGGGCGCACCTCGGAGGCGACACCGTGCAATGCAAGTTCGGGATTCCTAGGGCGTCCCCTATCAACACTGCCACTCACTTTTGCTACATAAATTAATTAATTATTAATATAGAAACCGGTGTATGACAGAATAAAGTCGGCTCGGGTCCATATCACTTGATATTTGACTTGTGAATTGACATATTATAGGCTAAAATAAATTTATTCGATCGACACCTCACAATAGTAACCGCATTCATGTTTCATTGAATTTAAATAGAACCGGCGACTGCAATCTGTTAGCTTAGTGGAGTGGAACCATCGTGAACTGCGTCATTACACGCCGTTGCCGGCTTCAAATGAACTCGGTCGAGATTAGTTAAAGTCAGTTGACTAAATCATTTGTATCGAATACAGTTAATTAGTCAATAATTGAATATGTAACAGAGTGTGTTATATAATCAAACAGCTCTCTAGACAATGATAAATATAGTCTGAATAGTGTATTTGTTATCACTTATTAGGAACAATATAACTGATAAAAAAACGACTGTCAGGAATGATAACCAAATTATTTTTTTTTTAATTTAATGAATTTCCTACTTGAACAGGACATAATACGTAACATGTTTAAAAAACACGATTTATCAAAAAAAATATCAAGCAAAACTCGGCCAACAGACGATAACAATTTTTTATTGACTTACCTTTCCATCACTCTTCCTGTAGGCATCGTGGACTTTCCACACCAGGCCGGGGCCCGCTGTGCAACACTCATCGCCAACCTCGAAGTATTGGAGGATTGGATTGTTCTCGAGTGGAGGCGGCGGTGTGGACGTGTCACTCCTCAGCTTCGATATGATGGCAGCCATGCCGGCGATCGCTGCCTGTGCTATTGACGCAATATCAGCGTCAGCCGACTTAGGCTCACTAGGGCTTGAACCTGAAACAAATTATAA
Source organism: Papilio glaucus (assembly GCA_000931545.1). Classification (NCBI taxonomy): domain Eukaryota; kingdom Metazoa; phylum Arthropoda; class Insecta; order Lepidoptera; family Papilionidae; genus Papilio; species Papilio glaucus. Next base: position 35,549 of record JWHW01050681.1, on the reverse strand, counting down.
TCATAAATAAATTGCTACCTATCAAGTAATCCGATAATATCTACCGATCAAGCCGAGGTTCGGCCCTCTCGGCAATCTTCGAAACGGAATGCTAAACGCGTAACGAGTGACAGCCCAAGCCAAGGTAGCCACTCTATGGACCGTCCGCCGAAGCGACCTCGCTTCGGTCGTAGAGACTTGCAATAATAAAGTAGCCGAAGCCGAGTTACTGTACTTAAAGAGCTTTAGGCTAGGCGCCTTTTGTTCCCTGCCACCACAAGCCCCCTGTAGTTGTAGATGCCTTCTCAAGGAAAAAAGTAACAGGTCATTTCTTAGGCACCTCGTTAAAACTAACAAATATTTCCATTGTCAGTTTTAAATCGTTGCCAATTTACCATAGTCAATTTTAGTTTATTACATCAATTGTATGGTATGATTTAGATCAATGAAAATAAGAATAGATATAGGAGAATAGGAATCGATATTTGTATGAATTGCAAAGCATTTGATGAAACAATTTTAAGCGTTTTGCTTCTGTGGTTGCAAACGGCTGAAACGCGCTAAATGTTGTTGGTCGAACAATGAAATGAAATGTTGCTGTCGCACCCCGAAAACTAACCACAACCACTGCCATTCATTTGAGTTTATTTTAACTGATTTCTTGGAATAAAAGCATTTAAAATGTTTCATTATATAATAATACTAGACACTACAGAGGACATATGCCCATATATATATAGTCTTTTACATTATGTAGATAGATGTGGCTGATAAAAAAAAATTAAGACACCAATATCAACGATTATATCAATTGTATTTGAAGCATCTCTAGAATTTAGAAGAAAAACTTCTCTTAGATGTGTAGAATGTAAATTAATCAATTTCATTAATGAATCTAAAATTAAATACAAACATTGCAACAATTTTAATGTGTAAATGTTACATTTTAGATAAATTCTAAATTGAATATGAAATTAAAAAAGGAATAAACCGAATGAATACAACATTAAGTTTTCATAATTATTATATATCCTATTTCAAGTCACCCGTTTGACCCATGACGTAATGAAACGGGACCAACTAAGATATAGATATAGACGAGCCACAGGTGGGTTAAGTGCTTTGTGACAAACTTTAAGACGGAGTTTACGAGCTGATTGATGTTTGTGAGACACATCTACATCATTACTAAATTGAAATATAAAACTAGCATTAAATATTATCAGTATTACGTGTGGCTTAAAAGTGGATGTTGTCACTAGAATTGAGAAAGGTATGCTTCGGTGGTTCGGGCATGTTGAAAGGATGAATGAAGAGAGAATAACGAAACAAATTTATGTAGCAAAAGTGAGTGGCAGTGTTGGTAGGGGACGCCCTAGGAGAACTTATATCGATCAGATTAGTGACATCTTAAAGAAGGGCGATATAAGATGTACACTTAACTAACATTATTTACTTAACACCGCCAACAAATTCATCGACATCATCTTAATAGTGGGCAAGCCACCACCATACATTTCTCTCGAATTCCTGACTTGGACACAGGCATTGCTCGATATCTCCATATGTATTTCCAAACCAATAGGTTTGGGTGAATCAATAATATGACGTTCGCCTTCTGTAAAGGCTAGCAAGGCACCTGCATCTTTTCTGGTTTTACCTATGCCCTTTATCACTTGACACCAGATGACTTGTTCAACTCTTCAACCTATAAAAAACAAAACCAATATGTATTTGATCGTTACTAAATTATATCAATTGCATAGTATTGTTTCTGGTATTTCTGAGTATTTATTTCTGGTATTTCTGAGTATTTGTTTCT
>JWHW01050681.1:7843-33382 GCA_000931545.1 Papilio glaucus | reverse complement strand
TGTATAAGGACGATTATTGATTTAGTCCAGTCATTAGGTATTGTTTCTGAAGTTAAAATTTCATTAAAAATGTCCGTTAGTTCTTCAGCAATCATTTCATTTCAGATATCTCCATATGTATTTCCAAATCAATAGGTTTGGGTGAGTCAATAATATGACGTTCGCCTTCTGTAAAGACTAGCAAGGCACCTGCATCTTTCTGGTATTACCTATGCCCTACTTGACTTGACTACTTGACACCAGTTGACTTGTTCAACTCTTCAACCTATAAAAAACAAAACCAATATGTATTTGATCGGTACTAAATTATATCAATTGCATAGTATTATTTCTGGTATTTCTGAGTATTTGTTTCTGGTATTTCTGAGTATTTGTTTCTGGTATTTTTAAGGCTAAATGTAGTGTTTCTTTACCTAATACCATGTAATTTATGCGCAATAAAGTAAAGAATGCAGAATGTTCGGGGTGTAGTGTCAAGAGCGCGATACATAACAACGAAGACGGCGAAATAGATATTTATTCATAAAGTTTTTCCTACGCTGGTAATCAAATGAAAACGACGCTATTATTGTTGTGTAAACTTTAAGCTTTATGGCTTATTAACGCTATAATAAATATTCATAAATCGACATCTAGTTGGTCAGAATATTTTTACTTCACGTAAGTAGCCACATCCCAATTTCTGTCACATTTATAATATTCGTAAAATTAAATACATTAGTATTTAATTTTACGAATATTATAAATGTGATATTCGTAAAATCGTTCGATGTGTCATTAGACATGTAAGTAAATATTGAATTCACAGAACACTTATAAAGCAATTTTTGTATTGTTTCCTTCTGAGAACTTTTCTTTCTTCTGAAAACTTTCATATATCTCATAAATTGTGTGAATTAATATTATAATAATTTATCTTATTTCTTTTTAAACGTACTTTAATTAAATCGTTTATTTTCTTCTTCTGCGTACATTCAAATTATTATTTTATATTTTTGGACTCTATTCCATTATTCGATTTAGTTATAAATAAATGACTTAAAAATGTACATTATGCGTATAAGTACATTATTCACCATGTAACGTTCAATTAAACGGCTTAATTACTTTGCTTTAAGCAAATTGCTTTCGATTCTGTTGTTTAACATCAACAGTTCATGTTTGTTGGTTGTATCGATCGTTGTTATTGAATGTTTGGGCATAGCGAGAATCTTGTATTTTATTAATATTATAATTCTTGCAATATATGTAAAAAAATCGAAGCATGCCTTTCTTAATTTTTCACATCTAAGACACAACTTTTTCTCTATTCAGCCACATAATTTTGTTTGTGTGTTTTTTGATCCCCATGTTTACAATCCTATTCCAAATTCAAATATGTTGCTGACTCGTATTCAGCATGTTGTCCAGGCGAACCTATAAGATTTTCTCCTTCAAAAATCCTACTGGGATTCGAACGCGAAACCCTTAGGTCATAGAATGTTGATTTTACCAAATTTAATATTACTTTTACGTAAATAACGTATCAAGTAGCAACGATCCATTCCCGCAGGTAAAGTGTACGTAAGCGAAAATAAATGTACGAAAATAAATATACTGTTCCACGAAGTCTTAGAAAAGAAATATTTACTTTAAGTAAATTTACTTAGGTCTGTTTGTGTACTTAGGTTACTTTAACTTTTCGACATCTTCAACCTAATACAACCTGCCGCTTTACCATGTTTTAGTTGACAAACGTCGAGCATGCTTGCTTCTTTTGCTTTGCCACATTTTAAATTAGAAACATAAAGACACTTTGGTAAATAGTTAGTTTAAATTGATAACACCGGTCCTGAAATCGATTCTCTTCCGAGACATAATTTATGTACGAAAGTCATTTATATAGACATTTGTTTTTCTGTAGTACATATCTTATGCATCTCTATGACAATTAGTGTAAATAAATTATGAAAAGGGTTCCTGAAGTGCAGGGTAACCTTATTTAAGAGTTACATGGTTCTACATAAATACCAATAATTTTCGAGACATCGTGTTTAGAATCATTTATGAATAACTTTTGAAGAAAAAATAGGCTACTATTCATGTAACTAACAATATTTCGGACTGGTACTTATCGAAATCTACAGCTGAAAGCGTTTGTCAATTCAAAATATAGTAAATAATTAGACTTGTCATATTTTCATATTAGTCTGGATAAAAAGAATTCATTTGAATGTAAAAAAATTTAATCCCCACAGGCGTAGTTGGAGGTAATTACATGAAAAGAATTTATAAGGCTGAAAGTCAATTGTAGCTCCAACTCAAATACAATTTTGTTTTTAATAAATTTCATATCTGACTAGAGAACAATCAGTTTATCTTTAATATTTTATGGAGAGTAATTTCTTTGTCTCAAATTGTTCGAGTTCATTTAAACAGACGAGATTTACCAATTGTTTGCCTTGCTTTTCTATTTTAACTCGATGTAGTTACACTAAGATTGAAATATTGTAGTCAACACGTGCAAACAGAAATCAACTATCAAACTACATAATCTACTACAAAACTATCAGATTTGTGGTAGTTGATTTACGTTATACTATGGATAAACATCATTGAAAATAAAATTAATAAAAAAGAAAAATGAATGGTCCTTCTTTTGTACAAAATATCCTACAAATTTGTACATTTTGAGATGAGAAATCGAAAGTAATAATAATAAAAGAATCGTTTTTGTTCCACAAAAGAAATTAAATCATTTAAATGTGTGATCTAATTTTAAGAAACAAGAAAGTATTCCGTATTATGTTCTGATAATTCCAAGGAAATTACATATAATAAAAAAAACACAAGTTTTTTATTAAAAAAATTTTTACTCAAAGCAAATACTTTTTGCGTTCTCATATCGTCTGAACTTTAATGCACAGGAAAGAAAATATTTTTAAAGACCAAATTTCGTTTACATTGTGCTGGCATTATTATTACAAATAATATCGCGTATTCCGAGGTCGCATCTGGGGCTCTAATACGGGCTCAAATACTCCGTAGACCTACGGTAGGGTAGCGGCCCCGAAAATCAATAAATATTACCAGTTATCTCGACCGACACGCCGGTTCTCACATATCCCGGTGTAAAGGCGATTTAGTTTGTGCAATAACGGAATTCAAACGTTTTGATTTAAAGCTTTGCATTCCCTGCCAATTGTTGGAATATATTGAACTCGTTTTGAATTTTGCGCAATGTGTAAAACTCGACTATTTCTATCTACCCAAACATACATTTTATTTATCATAAAATGAGTGCACTGTTATATATCAAGTATTTAATAAATGGGAAATATGAATTGCTATATGTACTTGAGCGTCGGTTACCGAACTTGAGATGAATTTTCGGAAAACCAAACATTAATTAGGAATTAAAAACATATTTGGCCTCCCGCACTTTTTCCCGGACAGACATCCGATACTGGTCGCTTTAATCTTGTGCTATAAACCGTCGCAAGGCCGTATCTAAGCATGGTACCGCTTTTCAATCAGTAGCTACAGTTTCGTCTTCATTTTATGAGCCACTAGTTGATTAGATTCTACCGGGCGTACAACGTATACATACGAACCAGCAGTCGTCGTCACACAATTGATCGACGTTCTCATACCCGAAGCTCTACTGTATTTATTTAACTGGATATTTTATCTCCTTAGAATAAACAGAGTAACTTCTTAGTTTACATTCTACATCAGTTTTAATCGAGATTTGTTCATCTAGACCATTGTCTATGTCATTACATACCACAGTGAAAAAAAACATGCAGTTACAAGGACTCCCGACAGAAGTAAAAACTCATATCTACGCATACATGCTCGTCACTAACGGGTACTTCTTATATTGCCTTTTTAGTAAACCTGGTCGATATAAGTTCTCTTGGGACGACCCCTACATTGTTTCGTTATTTTCTCTTCATTCGTCCTTTCAACATGTCCGTACCACCGAAGCATACCTTTCTCAATTCTAGTCACAACATCCACTTTTAAGCCACACTTTTCCCGCATAACGCTATTTTTAATCTTATTATTCAGTCACTCCTAATTAATTCTTAAGGATCGCATTACAACGGCATTAACTCTACTAACATGTATTTCCTGCCAAAGCCAGCCAGTCATTTCCATATATTAAAGTGGGTGGTACAGCATTGTGTATTGCCAGACAAGCCTTCATAGACACATTCTGACTCCCTACTACCGTACCTATAGCCCCATTCATTTTATATCCCGCTTTCACTCGTCGTTCAAAATCTTTAACATGCCTACCATCTCTGCTAAACATTCACCCCAAACACACTCTTCCAATTTTTTTTATGTAATAAGGTGGCAAACGAGCAAGTGGATCACCTGATGTTAAGTGCACATTTAAATTTCTTTACAATATGAATAAATAAGTTTCGCTTGTCGTTTCTGCAGTGCGGCCGACGGTGGTAGAGCCCGCAAAAACATCCGTTGCACGAATTGACCGGCTCGACCGGTGAAATACCTTACAGAATACAGGCGTGAAGTAGGAGGAGGAGCATTTTATGCGTTTCGCCTGAGGAGTGAGATGCCGGAGGCCCGTTGTCAATACTCTTCCCCTCCCCATACTTTCCTACAAAGCATAGAATGGGGGAGAAGGAAATAACCTTTTTCCTGTCTATACTCTTCTCTAATCATTAAAGATTCAACTCATTTGCTTAACATAAGGTGAACCGCTTGTTCGATTGCCACCTTCTTCTATAAAAAAATGTTTATATGAATTTGGTCTCACGTACCAGCCTTATATTTTGCCCTACTAAATATCATCCAATGTATAAATAACATTGCCGCAGAAAAAATCGATTTCCATCCACCATTTACAGATGTTTAGAAGTGGAAACGTGACGAAGAAGTAACCAGAGAGACAGCGGATTTGTATTATTATACTTTTCCAGAACTTCTTACGAATGGTGTTCAAAAGATTAATTAAGTGTCTTCACCGAAGGTTAATTACATAACTTTCAAGTTATGTAATTAATCTTTTACATTCATTTACATATACACTTACATTTATTTAGAATTAATTTTCTTACTTATTTATAATTAAATGTAAAACACGATAAGTCATGTGACGGCGAACATCTGACGGCAAAAAGTTTCACTCGCTTGCTTCAATTTTTTCATTTCACCCCTAAGTGTACCGGTTGGAAATTAATAATGTATTTTATAACTTGGGAATAAGTAACTACTTTTATTTTATTATTTTGTTTCCTTGAAGGGAAGGAATTATTAGATTGTTTTCAGTTTTGTCATTACGTTTGGAACCAATATGCAGCACAGTATAGTATATATTCTTCGATCCCATATCGTTTAGAGTACGTCGATGTTTCAGCAGCCTGTTCGAGCCCCTATCACATTTCATAATTAATGCGATCCGCCCCGGCTTCGAATGGCTAGCACTAGTTATGTTGATCCGATCGCTATCAAACTCACACAATCACCCGCTAGACAGTTCGGAATATTTCCTGAAAATATAATCGAAATCCGTCCAGCTTTCTTCTGAAAACTTTCCAAATTGAATTCTGGAAAGAAATTTAAAGATCGTCAAATTCATTTACTCCGCTGTTCTGTCAACATTAACAATGTTAGAGCTCTGACGCGAGGTACATACGTAAGAAGCCGTCGCGCGAGGTTTGGAATGGAAGAGAATTAAGTGCATGATCTTTTAAAAGTATACTTTAAAATATACAGTAAGTACAGTTTCATGATATATGAAATATTAATATGATTACTTAAAAGATATTAGGCAAGTTGTAACGCCCTTGAGATGCGATCCTTAAAAGATGTTAGGCGTGGCCTTGAATAACAGGATTAAAAATAGTGTTATAAGGGAAAAGTGTGGCTTTACAGTGGAGGTTGTGAGTGAAATTGAAAAAGTTATGCTTCGGTGGTTGAGCACGTTAAAACGAAAAAATAATAAAATAAATAGAGTAGTGAAACAAGTTTATATTGCTAAAGTGAGTGGCAGTCTTAGCAGGGGAAATCGAAGGAGAACTTATATTGATCAAATAAGTGACATACTAAAGAAAGTCCGTACCCGTAACCGATGCGCATGTATGAGTCGATATAGACTTGGAAGAAGCGAGATAGGTGTGCCAATATCGTGCTGAATGGAAATTCATGATATATGCTTACCGATTTGGGTTACGAAATTTAAATTCAATTATTACATGAACTTAGAATTTAAAGAAACTAATGAATTTACTTGTGTAATCGGAACTATACGAAGTAATTATTCGTAATGTAACCCGATGGTTACGTTCAGTATCTCAACAAATGCTCTTAATTAAAAATTAACTGTAACAAGGAGCGGACTATGTGTGGTCCACACTTTTCAGTACTACAATATATCACTTAACAAAACCCTGTCAAAGACCACGGGCTTAAAACACCACCATGTAGCACAGGTATGCTGACGATGATGTTTTGATCTCGGTGAGCGAAAAAGAAGTTCAGCTGAATTTTAGCTGTTAAATAGAGGCACTAGAGACAAACGGCCTAAAAATTAGTCGAAAGACGAGTGAACGTATGACTTGCATTTTCGATAATGGTAGTAATCCATACAACATAAAAATCTCAATAGGAAGTACCCTTTACCTATGGTGACACAATATTCATACCAGGGATGAATAATTAGCAAGAGCGAAAAATATGTTTCTCATAGAACAAGAACAGGATGTCTGACGACAGATCAAAGGCGTAATGGACACCTGTATAAGTTAGCCACTAGGTCCGCTATTCTTTATGGTTCAGAATGTTGGGCAACCAACAAAAACAACCATGTTAATGCCAGTTGGCAGCTAGTGTCACACTGCTGGTCAAAATCCGTAATGAGTTAATAAGAGGACTTTTTAAAGTGGGCCCTATCATTGTCTCCCTTCCCTTATTTCACTTACGTCTTACCAACCTATCTAACCGAACAATTTGTCCCAAGTAGACTCATTAACTTCGAGAGTACGGTCTTCGATGGTTATTGAAGTGAGTGGCACATGGATGGTCGATATAACAGTCATCTTATCTATGTTTATTTTTATACCCACTTGTTCAGAAGCTCTATTCATCAGGTCATCGAACATTGTACCAAGTTTTTCCATGGTCTTGGCATTGACTACAATGTCATCGGCAAATCACAAGAGGTTATGTACTCGCCGTTAATCTTGATGCCGATTTCTTTCCAGTCCAAGACCTAAAGACGTCGTCCGACGCTGCAGTGAGTAGTTTCGGGGAAATACTGTCTCCTCGTCCTAATAGGGTGCAGTTGGATCGGTTGCGGGTCCTGTTCCTTTACGCAGACTGGCATAGTGGCGTTTTCGTACAAACGTCTCAGCGCTTTTATGTACCTGCAGAGGATTTGGCATCGCAGGAGACGCTGCAGTACCGTCCAAGTCGCGACCGAATCGAAGGCTTCCTCGTAGTCCACTTACGCTAAGCATATTGGCAGGTTTTATTACTGTCTTCTGTGTAACTTACAGCATGTGTGTATGTGGTCTATGGTATTAAAGCCTTTACGGAAACCACCTTATTCGGGCTGGAAGTAGTCAAATTTCCGAGCGCGATGATTCGTAATGAACCTCGAAAACAACTGGTAGACATGGTTCAGAAGCAACATGCACCCGTAATTCTTTAAAGAGCAATATCCTCATTAGAGAAAAGGATCACCACACTTCTTCTTCATGCCCGGAATTAAAAAGCTTCTGGAGAACCTGGATTTCCAATTGCTCTAAATAGTTCTGCTGTGATTCCGTCATCCCCCAGTGCCTTGTTGTTCAACTAATCTCGTTGAGACTGACGTCATTGGGTTAATTTGGTTCTGGTCTGGCTATTGGTTCTTCTGCCAGAACTATGACGGGTACTGCAAAACTACGTTAAAAGCTCCAGTTCGGAGGAAAAAAATATGCCATCCTCAGACATTTTGGAGTCCTTATTCCGATCAAAAGATGTCGCATTTATTTAGCCGCCGGTATCGTTCAGCATCATCTGAAGAGTGCAGAATCATCATTTGTGAGGTAAGACTCGATGACCTTAGAATCCACTGTCTGTACAGTATGCACGATCCCGTTATTAAGATTGTCCTCACTACTGTCTAGACAGTCAAACTGTTTCTGGAGTTCAGCTGGAAACTTTCAGGATTTTGGATATTGGTGCTGGCCGGAGCGTCCACTTCATCAGTGGACTTCGCTCAAGCTTTACGTTGATATTCAATGTGCCTCGGACTATTCGGTGATCACTCCCGGTTTTAACCGCATTGATCACTAAGACATCATTATTTGAGAATTAAAAAGCATTCATCTGAACAATTTTCAATATAAATTGATATTGACAAACGATACGGAAAAAGTAATCAATCAATTTGAATATGCATTATTTACAAACTATGTAAACAGTTGAAACGTTCGATTGGCTTGTAATGGAAAAGGAAATTGAAACCAACTCATGCCAACGTGACATTGAAATATATTTCATTCGTATTGAGAACGTGATCTTTTGAGAGTTATCGTCATAGAAAGTTTTAGCAATAGTTACTCGCTTTTCAACGAGTTTCTTTATATGCATATATATGAAGATGTGGAGTGATCTGAATACTTCGGGAGCTGGCCAAACCTAATAAAATAATTGGAAAATAAAGTCAAAATCAGTGGTACCCGTTGAAATTCATTGAGCGTCTATTAGCTATGACTGGCGTGCCTTCGAAAATTAAAATCATGTTTAGAAGAGAAGAGTTTCCTCGACGATCTTGAGAGCATCTTGACGATATTGTTTTTATAACATTAATTTTAATATAATTGTCCGTGTTAAAATTTATGTAACTTGGCAAAGTATAACATGAATTTTCAACACTTAAATATATCAAGTGAATTTCATGGCCCACCCTATATTTCAACTGGCTTATACTTTACATATTTGGAACCTAATAGAATCGTCATCTCTATCTTGATTGAATTACCTGAGGCTTTATCGAATAGCTGTTATGATGTTCTGTCCTGCAAATTAACCCAGTCAATGGTACGTAATTACTATAACCCATTGTTACGATTGAGAACTAAGATCGCATGGCTATCAGGGTCGTTGTGCTGCAAATGCTTTCATTGAAGTGCTTGTATCTGAAGTATGTTATTCATCTGACTACACAAAGAATCACTCGATTGTCGATGAAGTCAAACTTCGTAATTCCGAAATAACAATCGACCACTTGAGTTGTAAAATAGATATCAGGCTATTTGCAAATAAGAATCAACTGATATCGTATTATATGTCTTATAGTCTATATCTCTATATACAAAAATGAATTTCTGTTCGTTAGTCATGCTTATTCTTAAAAACGGCTGAATCGATTTGGATAATTCTTTTTTTGTATTAATGCCCTCAGTCCAGGGCACGTTTAACAGTAAAGAAAAACGCAAAATCTAAAAGAAAAAAGACCAAAATCGAACAAAGAGACAACTATTATCTAGAGAGAAAAAAGTCTGAGTCGTATGTTCGCGTCTCTCACCGTCGCTTATTTACCAGCAGAAAAGAAATGTTAAACTGAGTTTGCGAGAAGCTTGGCTTTGAATGTGAACTACATTTACGATTCCGAATCTAGTTTGCTTAGAGAGAGGTTGGCCTTTGAGAAAGGACATTTACCTGTTGTGGCAAAATTAAAACTTTACTGGGGGAATATAGACTAAAGTTGAGGACGTAAAATATCTAAAAATATATAAGTTCACACAGCTCGGTCCCTTACCAATATACTTACTCCAGTTACTCCCGCAACCTTGACCAAATCATCGGTTCATCATGCGGAAAGCTTATTACGCTGCATCAACTTGTACATGGCTGCCATTCTACGACCTTTAAACCCCATCGGCCATCCGTTCTGCGAGTAATGCGTGCGCGTTAGCTCATTGCTACTTAAGTTTCTGATACGATTTTACAGATTAAATTAATATGTTTAATTATTTGGGTAATTAATATTGTAGTTAGCAAACCACAGACAGGTGTGTCTGTGGTTTGCTGACTACGATATTAATTAGAGGCATCACTTGTGAGTTAGGATTGTGAGATAACAGTTTTATTATCCCTTTGCCTAAATTAATATAAACTGGTACTATTATTAGGTTTCCACTGGCGTAAAATCGTGTCACGATATAAGGTTTCTGCCTTTTTTCCTTCTACAGGAACCGAAATCACATCACAGAAGAGTACAGTATGGACTACAATCATACTGTGCCGACCCCACATGAGTTAGAAAAGGTCAGGAAGATGTTGATGATGACGTTTTATATGAATGTTTTCAGCAATGTGAACTCACGGTTAGTCGTTAAAACAACAAACAGACTACATTACTTTCGTATTCATAATACAATTAGTATGTATATGTTATAGTTTTTCTGTCTCAGTAGCAGAGTAATTTGATTCTTGTTTGTTTTGAACAATGTTACACATCTCGGTGATGCCAGATTGACTGTCAGTAGATAAAAGTGAAGTGCTTATACTTCATCGGGAAGATTATAATGTGAAATTAGGTTTGATAATATTAAATATTGAAGATATATTATACATAATTGGAGTGGAAGACTTATAAGTAATGGTAAATGTAATAAATGAATCATTGGAAGGTAGAGATATGGAGATAAATGTAAACAAGATGAAAGTACCGGTGTTTTAAAGAGAAGAAAGTGAAATCTTTTTATTTTTTTTACTATCCTTTGTAGCTTTTCACGTATTCTTTTTTTAAAGGTTCAGGGAAATTTGTTGTAAGTTCATTATAATTTAAAAAAAAAGTTATTAAAACACGGTAATTATAAATGCAAAATGTCATAAAGTTGTAACCAGTAGCCGTGGTAATGTATGAAATGACAATTAAATAATTTAAAAGTAGTCTATAGTGTATAGGCTACTTTTAAATTTTTGTCGTCTAAGTTGCGCGTCAATATAAAATGGCACGCTAAGTCGGAACGCAGTGAACTTGAGAAATGCAATTAAATATAACGGCAAAGGTCAAGCGAATGCTCCAGTAAACTAATAAATGGAATTGAAAAAATATAATGTTTTCTAGTGTGTTGAGCATAGCAGTAATAGTAGTAGGGGGCTTCTTTTTCGACTAGCGCGTATTATGCATGTGGGTGGGACATGGATCATTCAAGCCAGCCAACTCCCGATCCACATATCAGTCTTATTAATCATCTTCATCAGCTCCTTGTCCTTTTCCTCTTCATGTGGTGTCGGCACAGAATGTTTGTAGTCCATACTGTCTAGGTTTTGGCTACAGTTTATATGGCCTGCCTGACGCCAACCCTCTTTGGGTATTCTTTTTAATATTATTTAATTAATTTTTATTATTAAAATTTTTTTTTGTATTCTTTAATTTCTAGTCTTTTGATCAGATAAAAAAATAACAGTAAGGCGTTGTTTCCCCAATCCCTGATATCGTTTTTCGTACGCCATGTTTGTGCCATGTAGAATAAGGAACTCGAGGAGAAAATTTGTAAATAGAAACTTGTTTAGGTGTCAGAAATAACGTTCTTTAACGTTATATTTAAGCTCATTTCATTACGTGCGACTGATGATAGATGTAAATCAGAAAGAGAGAGAGAATGAAAAAGAGTACTAAACTCTACTTGTAATTGTTGAAAATGCAGAATATTTTTGACTTTATAGAATATGGGTGTAAATAGTTTTAGCTCTAGTTTCTTTCTAACCCATTTTTTTATTTATTCTTTTCTTTTTTTTAACGCCCTCCTTTTTATTTATTCTTTCCTTTTATTTTACCGCACATATTAATTTACCCTCTCTTTTTTAACCGTTCTTTTTGATTTACCAAAGGTAATCTTTACATTTTTTGTTGTTTTTTTGTATAGAAGGAGGTAGCAAACGAACAATATTTAAATTCAGAAACATACGAGAAATGTTGAACAATAGCGAGCATTATTCGCCTTACATAGACGAATCTAAATCCGTTAAGACAGACCTTGACCTTAAGACCTTGATGAGAATCATATTAATATCGATGCATATGCATACATTATATAATTCATAATTATATTAGCTTATAAACTAAGCCGGATATTGGATTCTGATTTTGGATACGCCATGTGAAATTTTAGCCAACATTTTTAAATCATTCGTTGGTTTAACCATTAACCACAGCGGTTTAATTTAATCAGCCAACCATCCATTAGGGAAATTAGGTCATTGTAAATTGATTCTATTTAATTCAAAAATCTTATATATTATATTAAATGAACAGTGTACATATATCTAAATCACTACCCATATGTTATTTGGGTAATCTTTAAGTACGATGAAAATAATGAAATGGATTTCAGTTCTATAATTCTATATTAATAACTTAGAAAGATATTTATTTATTTATTCACTCTTAATTGTTATTTTTTACAAAGGGCTGACTGAAACGCCTTAAGGCTTTCTTTGTGGGGAAAAGATGAAAGTAGCCATGAGGCAAACAAAAAGAGTGAATATAAAAATACATCTTCTATTATAATATAAAAGGCGATTAAGTGTATATATTTTCCGATCAGATTGAGATGAAACTGTCGGAATTTATTCAAATTGGCCTAACTGTATCCAGATTGATCTGATCGCTACCAAAAACTACTCGGACGAAGCCAGGTCGGTACACTAGTAATATATAAATATAATAATAGTGTATTTATGGATACTTGTAATTGTACATTAATACAAAGGTACGCTTTTTAAGAGGTAACTGCTTTAGGAAGTTATTAAAATCTGTTTGTATTGTAAAACAATCAATTTCTCTCATAATATTCTTTTACCTGGCCGTATCTGACTGTTTCTTTATGGCGATATAGCGTATCGTCTTGAGGAAGTCTTAACTCTGTTATGTTATATATGAAATGCACACTATTATTCTTTTGTTTAAAGTGACACCTTGTTCAATACTGACGGCATACGTGAGAAAGGGTAAGTGAGAAAGACTGGAAAATATTAGCGTCATAAACCTAATTTAAAAAATTCTCAAAGCAATTAAATTTATAAATACAAACAGAAAAAGAAGCAAAAGAATGTCCATAAAGACGATTTTTTCTTCAAATTCTAACATGCCACATATAAAAACTCATTTTTGATTACTTAAAACATATTCCTTATATCAATTAAACTTAGTGAAACTACCAAAAACCTGGAACAATTGGATCGGGACAAAATTTAAATAGGATCAAACTGCCGTCATAATCAAAATCGATTCATACATGTCGAAGTTCTGAAGTAACAATCATGAAAACCACAAGGGAATTGAGGACCTTTTCTTATAATGAAGTCGGTGAAAAAGAATCAATATTTGCACAAGTGTAATGAGGTCATAAATCTTACGTAAACATTTGATAAAAACCGACACAGCTCCTACTCAATGTACACTAAAAGCAAAAGGTTATGTAGGTGATTAAATTTTTATTGGCTGTTTGCAAAGAGTCTTGTTAATATTTTAGCGAGCGGTTGAAGAACGGTATAGAACTTTATATATCAATTTATCTGATAAAACGGTTCGTTTTCCGGTGCTCCCGTCGATAGATAATAAAATGTAATTGATATTAAACGGACTAATAACTAGTAGCTAAAATACTTTTTTATAGAAGATGGTAAAAGAGTAACTGGTCGCTTTAAAATACCCTAAGACGTATCGGTTTGGAAAAACAACTGGAGACAGTACAGTACAGCCATTAGGCAGATGTCCGAGGCAGGAAGTTCTAAACGCGCGGTGTAGTAGAATGCCAACTATCAAGTTGGTGAGGATGGACTTTGGTGCTCTGTTGCAGTTTTTGTAGTTACAATTAAAAGTATATTACTATCAATTATAATTACATTTCTATCCATTTCACAATTTGTTAAATATCTTTGTCCGTTTCGATAATGTTATTTTAATGTTTGTTTGGCAAACGAGCAAGCAGTACACCAAATATTACCCACAAATGCCTACCGCAAACCCGGAACAACCGAAAGAATTATTGCTAGATTATTTAGGAAATTAGAGGGCATAGGCATAAAGGGTGAAATGCATAAGTAAATATATATCCAGTCGAACTAACAAAGTCGTAAAGTACCAAAGCCGTTGCGAAGTTTTGCAGACAATACAACACATGTATGCTTCTAGTTTAGCACCACAATGTGGGCGGTCTTGTTTCAGGACAATCCCTGAGTGGAGCAACTCGAGTTCGATTTGATGTCCACATAAACTTGACATCTAGAATTTCCAATGGTGAGTTACGCAAGGGTTCAACCTAATATAGTTTTTAAGATATAACAGTTTTAGACAGATTTAGCTTAGCAACCCATTGCCGTTTATCAATTTACGTATTGTTTAATAATAATAATCTAGTTCCCGATCAAATAGCAATTGAGTGTAAAAAATATCTTATATTTTATCTAAGAATATAAAGACAGAATGAATATGTACGTAAAATATATTAAATAAAACTGGGAAATGGTTCATTATGAAATCTCACCTGTAATAAAGCTTGTGGTCTAATGTCGAGCAGCGTCGGGACGTAACTTTATTCGGAGAATTTGAAGCGTAATTAAAACATTGTGAGCGGCTTTTAATTACTTAGTTAACTAGAACGAAACATTTGAATGAAAAGGATGGTCATTTGATGGCAAGCGGTTGTCGATACGAAATCATAACGAGCTCCGCGTTTTAACTTAAGATATAACAGGGTAGATATAAATCCATTACTTTATTTACCTAAGGTACAATTATATGTTGTTTAACGAAGGCAATTAGTTAATTTGTTTTAGTGACCTCTACCCATAGACATGCGCAACAAGCAAATGAGTTGCTGTGCGAAATCCCAGGAAATGGATACCCGGACCTCACTCCTCAGACGAAACCCAGAAGGTGAAAATACTTCTACTTCCTGTTAATCGTGCTGTTTCAACGGTCGAGCGGCCACATTCTTGCAACATTTGTTTTGACTCTAACAGTTGGAGTTAGTGGTATGACATACGAGATTTATTGTGAAGAACTAAGGTACAGGTCATTCAGGTTTGAGTACCAACTGACCATCAGAAGAGAATATTTATAATATTATACACCTTTATAGCTTAAGTTTAGCTAAATGTAAAAAAATGTGAAAATCTTACAAAAATAACTAAAGCGTACGTACAATATAATGCATGCAATATATTTAAAGCTGTACGACTTCTGACATTTAAAACCGCAAACCCGTGTTGTAAATTTAAAAGTAGAGACTGAAGAAATATATGGAATTTATCTTTATATATGTGACGCAAAAAACTATTTTGTAATTTTAATGTATATAAAACTGTTAAATTATAATTTTATTTAAAAAAACACAATTTCCCTTCAACAATGATCAGTGTTATAGTTAGGTTAATAAAATGAGAAATTGGATATAAGATGTTAGGGCTAAACATAGACTGCCAAGCGTGGTGCGTGGTAAGTAGTGGTGGCCCAGTGGCTTAGGCCCCGAATTACGAACTGTAGGACGAGGGTTCGAACTCAGACAGGCACCTTTACTTTGTGTAATTTAGTTCATCACCACTGCTCCGAAAACGGTGAAGGAAACCATCGTGAGGAAACCGGCATGTCTTAGAACCACCAAATTCGAAGACATACCACGTGACCGGTGAAATTCCACGACCTCACAGAAAACAGGCGTGAAGTAGAAGTATTCTGCGTTTCGTCTGATGAATGAGGTGCTGGAGGCGGAATTTCAGTTCCCTTCCCCTTCCCACCCTTTCCTCATAAGGGTAGGTTGGAAACGGGAAGAGGATTGGACGGGGAGGGGGTTAACAGAGAAAAGAAAATATCCTTATTTCTGTCTATTCCCTCCTCTGTCCATTAAAGGTAGGCAACGCATCTGCAACAAATTTGCTTGGAGCAGATGTCTATGGGTGTGATTCAACATCGGATGATCCTTTGCTCGTTGGCCACCTATTCCATAAAAAAAAAAAAATGTGACATCCACCAACTCGCACTGGCCTTCCTTCTCTCGGAGCGGAGCTCTGTGCCCCTGCAGTGGGGAAACGTACTAAAAAAGGCTAGTATTTATTATTTAATGATATCTGAATTAAGTTATTTATCTACGGAATTAAATTTACATAGTTTATTACATTGATTTTTAAATGTATTTGCGTTTTTATTATTGTTTGCCTTGATTATTTCAGTAATACAACATTATTTTCATTATAAATTAACCAGTAAATTACTAGTATAAAAGAATATATAATAAACAAGTGAAACGCTTTGACTCTTCAAACAGAGTAAGACAAAGACGATTGATACTAGCAAAGTAATTAAGCAGCGTAATTTGGTAGCCTTAAATGGCTTTCAAATATTATCGTTTCATTCACACGCTGGCTTAATTAAAACGTGGTACAATTTGACATTTATGTAGCCTTACTCGACGGAGACAATACTATAGGTAGACTCATAATTCGACAACCGGTTGCGTAGTCCAATGAAAAGCGGTCCTGTTTACTGTCCTGCAACAAATCCATAGCTGGCTGGAGGAATTGGTTTGTTCAACTATATTATGATCTTCAGCTTAGAAATCGGAATGATCATTCTCAGTATATATACCAATAAATTATATGCCTCCTCCTTCCTCCTTTTTTGACATTGCTTCGATTTTACTACTTTCTTCGTTAAAGCAAAGTTTTGGTGTTGTTATCTACTAAAATTGGTATTGTCGTGACAATTTTTTTTTAGGCCTCTGAGATTAATTTGAAATACCAAGTAAGGCAGATTTGATTTGGGGTCTCTTGGTCTCATAATTGGAGCATCTCCTCGTATTGAGGAGTGAAGCCATTCCTTATTTAGTCATCGCCACATTGCAGCTTTGAATTTCTATTATCGGGTCAAAGTAAAGGCTCCTGAAGTGGAATCATTTTATTCTTTGTGCTTATTTTAACCTTATTTCTGCTAGTGCCATTCGCCCTTTCGTATAGACATTTCAGAAGGGTTCGAGTTTTAACAACGTCCTTTCTTGGCTGAGCGTTCTCCTTCAAAGCGCACATAAATTCTGGTATTTCTTTTTAGCAGTCCGACAGATGTTAAAGTTGCTGGAAATGTTGATAAATCCGGTCTTTTTCTGATTACGACCAGCATTTAATCTAAATCAACAAGAACAAGAGCACGTCTTTGTTTACAACGAAAATTGCATAATGTTTAAGTCCTGTTAATACTACAGGTTTATCGTTTCCTCCATGAATTCCATGCATCGCAAATCTCGATATATTGTCTTGTGGTATTCGTCTCCATCATCATCGTCAGCATCTTATTTACTACTTTGATACACCGAATCTATTTTGGTAAAACATAGCCACATTCTTTCATTTCCCGTATCAGTAGGATTATTAGATAGATTTCGACGTACCTTTTACATTATTGCTTATCCTTCTTGCGTACCTCATGCATCGATGGTCGGAGTCAATCGAGGGATATCGGTTAGTTTGGA
The DNA here is from genome assembly GCA_000931545.1 of Papilio glaucus. Taxonomy (NCBI): domain Eukaryota; kingdom Metazoa; phylum Arthropoda; class Insecta; order Lepidoptera; family Papilionidae; genus Papilio; species Papilio glaucus. The sequence continues at coordinate 15,905 of JWHW01050681.1, read as the reverse complement.
CGTGGCGAAAGCCTTTGATCGGGTGTGGCACAAAGCATTTCTTTCGAAGCTGCCTTCCTACGGGCTGTCCGGGAAACTACGCGCCTGGATTTCCAGCTTTTTGGAGGGTCGGAGCATTAAGGTCGTTGTCGACGGTGCATGCTCTGACCCGAAACCAATTAATGCTGGTGTCCCACAGGGCTGTGTATTGTAGCCTACCCTGTTTCTTCTACATATCAATGACATGCTGCAAATTATGTCGTTTGTCGGGCTACTGCCGATGAGAACCGGACCAAACTTGTGTCTGAACTGAAGAGCCTATTAAGTGAAGTCTCGGATTGGGGTCAACAAAATCTTCTTGACTTCAATCCTAAAAAACGTCTGCGTAATGGCGCAGACGTGTCTCTTTTCAGGAAAAACAATCCTTTGTCGTGGATCTTCATTTCGAGGGTGCTCCCCTGGTTGCCACAGCCAGCATCGGTATTCTCGGCGTAGACATATCGAGTGACGTTCAGTGTCGCGGTCATTTGGGAGACAAGGCCAAGTTGGCCTCAAAAAAGTACTCAGTAGAACGAAGCAGTATTTCCAGTTCTTCTTTTTGACCGCATTTCTTCCATTTGACCGCATACAACGAAGAGCGATTCGAATCGTCAACGACCGAACCCTCACCGATCGGCTTGCTCCTTTGGCCTTGCGGAGGGAAGTCAGTTCCCTCTGCATTTTTTTATCGTATATACCATGGGGAGAGTGCCGAAGAACTGTTTGTAACGATTCCTGGCGCTGAGTTTAGTTTAGACGACACGACAGACTGCCGGGTAACATCCACACCACCTGAATGACTGGCATTCCTTAACAATGCGATTCTCGAGAAATTTCCTGCCACGCACAGTCGCGTTGTAGAACGGTCTGTCCTCGGCGGTATCTCCAAATCAGTACGACTTAGGGTCCTTCAAGAAGCGAGCCTGTCTCTTTTTTAAAGGCCGGCAAAGCATCTGCAGTTCCTCTGGTGTTACAGGTCTCCATGGGCGTCGTTGAGTACCTTGGTGTTCCCGCAGCTCGTTTGCCCCCTTCTCTTAAAAAAAAGGTAACGCACACCTCACCGTATGTCACACAATTTTTGATTCTAGTGACTTCATTATTGACTAAAGGGGATCGACGATCGTAAAGCATCACTATGCAGCGACCATTCTTTCTCGGCAATAAATCATTGATCAAATCTTCCCCCTTCATGTAATCGCATGGATGTATTTAATTATATGTTTGCCTTTGCACCACGCTTAGCATGACTCCATTTTATAGAATATCTTTTATAATATCGCGTTGTTCTTCTTGTTTTTTAAATTGGTTTAGAATCTCTTTAGTTATAGAGTCTTTTTCGGATATAGCCTTTAAACAATGAAGCTATTTGGTTCTGCCAGATTTTGCAGATATCAATGAAATCGTGTCTTAAAACCAGTCTTGTCGATACAAATATCACAGACCAAATTTTCTTTCAGTTGTTCCTTCTTTTCTTATTTTTCGTTCACTTTTCTCATTCTCAAACTTTAGGTGTTTATCATCAGTCAGAGTATTCTCTTTAACTTCTTTTGTGTTTTTGCTAATTCATTATTTTATAGCTTGCCAATGATGTAGTTAAATAATGGGCTGTCCATTTTGACCATCGAAATGGTTGGCTTTCAATTTTAACTTGCTCAACTTCCTTCAGTGATCCGTCAGTTATCTTTTCTATGGTCGCTGAATTAAAGTCTAACGGGAATCAAAGTCTATCTCACAGCAGGCAGGCATAAAGAAGAAGTATTTCTGCGTTTTGTCTGACGAATGGGTAGCCGGAGGTTCAATTACAGTCTTCCCCCTCCTCCCCCGACCATTCATCGATACCTAAGCCGGCGGCTCGGATCCCCGGGAGCATTGCGCGTGCGTTTCCCTCGCTGGCACTCTCGCACCAGTCGCATGCATGCATGCACGCTGCCGTTGCACAATTTCACCATCGACGCACCTAATAGTTTATATTCTAGTGTATTTAAAAAATCGGAATCTGGAATACAACATCATTTGATTCATCACATATTCGTCTTATTACGTTTTCATAAATTCTCTATTTACTTACTTGAATGTAAAATTTTACATATTTATTTCAAAGTAAAAAAGTTGTTGCGACTCAAGTTGATATAAATGTGTACGAAAAACAAAACCGATTGTTGTTATTAGATTATAAAACCCAATTTCTTTCAAAGGTTTTGTTACTTGTTAATATTTTATGCGGCCAGAAAGAAAAACTTTTAGATCTGGGTCCATCAAAATCAAATCTTATATGGTAGTTGTTATACTTTTCTATATAATGTACTTGTTTATTTTTTTTCTCAATATACTTACATTTTTTTTATTTTTAGATAGTCTTCCATTTGTTTTAGAGTTAGTTTTGTTTCTACATCTCATATTGGTTAGTTTTATTTGTGTATAACGGTGGTAGATACATTAGAAAATAAATTCTACGTATTGTTTTTAAATAAATCAGTTGCCCTTTATGACGAGACTCAATTCTAAATAAAAAAAGCATCCAAAAATCGACAGGAGCTGAGGTGGAAATAAAACGAAATAGTTGAAAATAATTAAAATATATTTTTAAAATGTTGCCTTGTACTTTCTTGTATTAATGTCATAGCTAATTAATTTAACTAATGGAAAAGAAAACCTCAATGTATGGTCGAAAGAGCTTCAACAATCCCAAGAGCTTAAGACGGATTAGGATTGTCTTCCAATCCATTAATTAAACTAGATGTTGCACCCCTCGTACAACGTGTCGCTAAAGTATTAGCGTCGGAGGAACTCGTCTCGTATGATGTTTACACGAAGATTTACTTTTTAATCTGTATTTGATATTATTATTAACAAGATAATAATGTTTGATGATACGGTTATAATTAAAATGAATGCATACGTTTCTAAAACAAGACTATGCTTTTGTTTTTAATCACTGAACATTTTTTTATATGTTGCCATTAAATATTATGATAACTATTTGTTATCTGGTCTTGTTACACTCTTTTAATTTGACTATCGAATAAATTAAATACTAGTAATAAATATTATATAAAACTTTGCCGACGGGTTACTGACATCATAAATGTTGCCCGTCGGCAGAATTTCAATACTTTAAATATTGGAATTTAAATCATTATATTTTTTTTAATGTTCTCACAAAAGCCGTCGGTAAATTTTAAAGGTTACCGTCAATTACATTAATTAAGAAATTCGTCTGGTTTTATGAGATTTTTCAGTCTCCATCGGAACAATGAGAAACTAAAATATACCAGTAATCGGTAGATATCCTGTAAAAGTCACATTAAACACGAAAATAGTGCGTAATTTTTTATGAAAAAATTACTCAAAATATATAAAAATTATTTATAATATGTAAAAAATATATTAATAATTTACGAAGTAAAAACGTAAGTTAAAATTGAAACCACATTTTGTTTATTTATTTTGATACAAGATTCCTAAAAAAATATGTCTTAAAATTTTGTAACAAATTCGCGCGGTTCAATTTCGAAGGTCGGCTCGATTACGTTTTAATTTAGAGGATTTAAATGAAATAAGAATGGGATCCTATCAAATAGCCGAAAAGACAAAATGTTTCATTCATGAAATACGGTCATTTTACGTACTTGCGGATTTATTTAAAATATAAGACGCGCCGTGATTTAAACGCAGCGTCGATCGACTTGTTTGTAAATTTTTTACACCCACAAGGCAAGAAATTGTAACAGAAAAAAAAATATAAGGTGATAAAAAAATAATCGGACTATGCTTTAGATACAAAAAAAGTGACAAATTTAGGTCGCTTCAAGGATAACGAAGGATTTTACGAAAGTGCCGCTCAATACATCTGGTTGCGACGTTGGGCGCTGTAAGCCGCACGATATTCTCAAAGTTTTATTCCCGTCACGGGGATCGAACGTACGTACCGGAGGAGCTGGCGTCGCCGTCCGCCGCTGCGCCCGTGAACTTCCTCAGCACTTTTGACACACTTGAAAACAGTTTGAGGCCTGTTTTTCGATGTTGGGTAAGAAGTACTCAACTCCACGCACGAGCGGGAGTGAGGAGCGAACAAGACGTTTGTTCGCTGAGCCGCCCGGAGACACAGTGCGGTGCTACAGCTACAGAGCCAAATGCCGCACCCCTACCCAGTCCTCCCGCGGACCTCACCTAACACCTTACCAGCCTTTTAGGCAACGGTGCCATTGGAAATTAATTTTATATAATACACTAACAATTTCGGGGGGCGGGGGGCTTAGAAATAAAAAAAATATTTTCAATTTGAATTAGGGATAAAAAAGATATGACATCATCTGTGCTTCTTTAATTTGTTCTTGTTGAAAATATTTTTTTTATTTGATCTAAAAAAATAAATTTCTAAATTATCCACTGAACAACAAAGTAACCAATTTTTGGTCAAATAGTTCATCTGATGAAAATAGCGTTCCTTAGGAGATTAAATTGTACTGCAAAAATCACAGCCAGTAAGCGAGTAAGTTAAACAGTTGATTGCCGTTGACTGTCTTCGAGAGATATACTTAATTCGATCACCGGATAATAAATATTAAAAGTTAATCTCATAGAAAACTCCCGTTGGAGGTGAACTTAAATGGAATAAAAAACTTAACTTGTCATCTAAATTATTTTTTAAAATGTCGTTTTATGTGTATCCTCACAATGTTTGTTTCACATGTGCTAAAGAATTAATTAAAAATTAAAACATAACTAGTGTATTTCATTGATACCCCTGTCCTGTACGGATAATCTTAAAGATAATCGCATCTATAATCTTAAAGTATGCATACCAAGCTGTGCATCGCATGTAGTAACTTAATTTTAAACATAGTCTTACTTATAAAAGATAATACACAAAAAATATATGACAATCACTGGACAAACGGACTGAAAACATAGATATAATAATTGTTAAATGTTTTTACTTTATCAATTCGCGACTGGTTATGCTCCCTGTTATTTACTAATATGTCAAAATTCTCCCTGTAATATACATATAGGGGAGTTGAAGTGGTAGTAATTACCCTAGACTGCGTTCGCTGGACTCAACCTCCGTTTTAGGTGTGGTCTCGTAAATTAGTATCTGAACACTAATTATACTGCTCATAGCCTATTTTGCCTTTAAACGCTGCCCGAGAACGATATAATATTGACGAACACCTTACCGCCTATCACTTATACAATTTAACCTCAATTACAACCTTCGATATCTAAATTAGACAGTAAATATATAAGTATTTAATAAATTGTGGAATGTTATTTTTAGTTCGTAAACTTATTCTACATAGCAATAAATAATGTACATATAACCATTTAAGATATTAAGAAATTAAGCGAATTGTGTATACAATTATTTTAATGGAAGTCGCTCGATTGTATTATAGTTGGAAATCCGATCTGTTGAAAATATGCTTTTAACAAATATTTTTAGTACAAATATTCACCATAATATATTAATTCTTATTATTTTTTATAGAGCCATGCAACAACTTTTAATAAAATCCCGACCTGGGGAATAACGCGATTTTTAAGACATATCAGAAAACTTTTTGCAAAGCTTATCTAAAAAAATGACATCGCAAATAATTAGATATAAAACAATATTAATAGAGCCGTTTAAAATAGCAAAATATTACTAGTCATAAATAATGAAATTTGAAATGAATAGTACTTTAATTAAATGGTGCTATGTTGTTTATTCAGCAGCCTTTAAGCTTATAAAAGTGTGAATAAAGTATTCCATTCTATTTGCTTGTTCACCCGTACCGGATGCTAACTAAACACTTGCAGGTGTTCTGCAATAAAAGCTACAAAACTTGAATCGCCGTCTCAACTTTTTCAATGCTAACATCATTTTATTCTAAATGAAAATTCTAGGTAAAATAAATATTTTGTTATACGGGGATGTGATCGAAGGATAATACACACTAGTACTTATGTGCTGTATGTGACATATCCAGAAGTGTATAAGCACTTCTGGATATGTCAATGTCACGTCAAGTCAGTAAGTCGACTTAAGAATATGTTTGATACATATTCTTCATTTGATGTACATATTAACGAAGAATATAAACAGCCTTGGAATGGCGGCCACTTCCAGGTCGACGTAGCGTTGGTAGGCCTCCCAAAAATCCAAATCGGTCAAGGTTGCGGGCGTACACTGGTAGCAAGATAAAAGGAGTACGTCCAGCTGTAGACAACTTTTGACTGAAAAGAAGAAAAAGCATTACATTAGAATGGGTATATCAACAACGAAAGGAAGAGTATCCTTCGTAATGAGTACGTATAACGCTTCAAAATTTATCAAAAAAACAGTACTTCAAAAATACTTGTTATAATCCTAAAATTGTTCCATTATTAAAAGCATAGATTAGTTTTACATAATTAAATATTCGTATAACCTACATTACGTCATTGGATGCGTTAAAACGTCACACGTATCGAGCTATAAAGAAAAGCGTATAGCGGTGCTTGCGTCTCGCGTAAAATGGAGATGAGGAAATTAAAGTTTTATTCCAGTGCACTATCAAAATGCATAACACAATGCAGCAGAATGCTTTGAATACTCACAAAGGAGGTAGACAATTTGCCACTGTTACTGACAAAACTACGCCATTCATTTCTAAATTAGATGTCATGCTCCTGTTATTAATAAATGACACGACTGGGAGCACTAATACACGGCTCCAGGTTTCTCAAAGTGCAATGGAGAGGGCAATGCTCGGAGGTAATCTGCAGTAGGACCAAGGGCTGGATACATTTCACGCAGGACAGGCGGTCTATGGGGCCTAAAGGTTCTAGACTGGCGGCCAGGTACAGGATGACGCAGCGTAGGTAACGTCCCACACAATGGACTGATGATCTGGTTAATGTTGCTGGAGTCCACTATATGAGGATGGCAGAGTATCGATCTTTGTGGTGATCAATGGGAGAGGCCTACGTCCAGCAGTGGACGAATATCGGCTGAAACAACGACGACGAAGGACACTGCTGTGATTTTTTTAAATGGAATAACATGGAATAACACGGAACATGGAAAACACGAGCAGGCGGATCATCTGATGTTAAGTGAGCACTACCCATAGACATTCGCAACAAGCACATGTGTTGCAGATGCGATGCCTACCTTTAATGGACAGAGGAGGGCGAAAACAGGAATAAGGATATTTCCTTTTCCCCGTTAACCCCTCCCCGTCCAATCCTCTTCCCGTTCCCATCCTATCCTTATGAGGAAAGGGTGGGAATAGGACGAGGACTGAAATTAGGCCTCCGGCACCTCACTCATCAGACGCAACGCAGAATACTTCTACTTCACGCCTGTTTTCTGTGAGGTCGTGGTATTTCACCGGTCGAGCCAGCCCATTCGTGCAACAGATGTTGTTGTTGCGGACTCTACCACGGGATTTAAGATTTCGTGTATTACATCTTAAGCAAATTGCTAACATTACTGTGAGTAATAAATACAAGCAATGAACTTATCGTGCTAAAACAGTAAAAATAGTGATGCTAGAATCAGTATTTATGACGATAGGCACATAATAAAACTATGTTTGGTGGAAATCGAATGAAATGATTTTTTTTTAAACATAAATCAATAAAACAATAAGTCAATACCAAATATATTCTTATTAATAAAATATATTTGCTGAATTGTACATAAAACGAAAGCTTTGTCGAAAGTATCAGGGATAATTTTAACAAACGTCCTACCTCATGGAGTGGTCACACTCGACTGGCTCGATCATGCGCAAATCGGACCCTTGCAACTTGCGCACAATATGACAAACTAATAAAACTTTTTCAAATCCTTATACGGGAAATTTACTTTGAAGTTTTTAACTTAAAACTAAACTACAGTGACAAAAATGCCATAGTTTTATCATCGGTATATTATACTGTTTTTGATCATGAACGGTGATGAAATGATGCATTGACGTGAGACTTCGTACAGGTGATTTATTTAAAACTAAGGCTTGTGTGCTTGATATCTGTGTGCTTGGCAATGACAGGAGTGAGTTTTACGATGCGC
>JWHW01050640.1:82073-97643 GCA_000931545.1 Papilio glaucus | reverse complement strand
GACTGTTTGACCTCTCCTCCTCTCCATTCGGTGAGATATCGTGAGATTTACATTGACCCTCGACCTTAATCACACGTAATTTTTTTCAAAATTGGCGTTGGATTTAATAAAAATGACTATTTTTTTTTAAACTATTATTTAACACAGTCGAACAATTAAAAACTTAAATAGGAATTGGAACTTCCAAACACGGATTCTAAAGAAAATTACATGAAATTTACCGAGACCCCTCTCTCCCTCACGTGAGATTGGGTGAGTTAGCTAGACGTCCCCTCACCCTTCCCCGAAATGCATTACGTAATTATTAAACGCCTCTTACTCTGTTTTATATTAGGTAGTATTATTAGTTCGCATGTTAATTGGTCGGAAACACTGACGCCGTTAACGCAAACCTTTGTTTGAATAATGAAAAAAAAAACGAAAAAAAGCCTTTTATAATGTCAAAGACAAGCGACAGACCATTTATGTAGCACTTTTGGCACGAATGTAATTTAATTTAAGGGTGTGCAATGTCCACCGCACCGGATTTGAACAATTTAGGGCAAAAACGCGTGGGACTGGACATCACATTCGCGCCGACATACGCTTTATAGCGGCAATAATTCCTAAATATAGTACCAGCTATCTCTAATATACAGGTGGCTTAACATTTAGTCGTACGAGCTGGATGAATCTGCGACATATACAAAAACTAATTTAAGACATAAAAGTATTTAAATAAGTTTCAAGCATTTGAGAAACTTTTAAAGCTACTTTCAGAAACAACTCTCATAGTTAATAGGAACTAGATCTGGACCTTAAATCGATACCGAATCTAACATTCCGTTGGACGTTAATATATACTTGACCCTAGAATCGCCATTGGCGAACTACTTGGCTCCTACGGATTTACCAGTGTTGGTCCCAGATTTAGCTCGGCAACCCACTTGTGATTTAGCAATATACATATTATTTAGGTCCTGATCGAATAACAAATGAGGTTATAAATTTCTTTTGCCGTATCTCAGGCCATTAAGAAAGGAAATAATATAAATAAAGAACAAAGTGTAACATGAAGTTTGTTTCGTTTTTCATCAGGATGAATTACCGGTTAAAAAGCGTCATCCTTGTGTCTTTATTTAAATGAGCCGAAAGTGTATTCAGCTGCTTTCCTGACGTCGCCCACGGCCGCTACCAATCATAAAACACAAACACACCAAATGTTTTTAAATTCTTTACGTCTTTCGTTTTGTTTGATCGACTTGAATTGTATATTGTGCAGTGAGAAACGATATGTTTGCATCCTGCTTATTTATACAATTTATTTATTTTTCGACGACTCTACAACCTAGTAGAAAATGTTATCTAATACTAACTACTTTAATACAATTACTTCTACCTCGTTGTTCCACCACGGTTCAATTTTTACCTTAAGAATTTTTGCGAAACATGTAAATTTTATATTCGAATCGGAGGTTGATTCGATCCTCTGTATATTCTACCAGTGTGTTCTGTCGAAAATCTCTTCCCGTCACATTCAAGGATTAAACTATATAAATTAAGTACAGTCGTACATAACGCAGTCTTTTTCACCGAAGATGGGTATCGAGGTGTGACGTTTATGGATCTAATGCGGTGTTAGTAAATATAGAATAAAGTTTGTTTAAGTGTTTTTAAGCAAGGAATTTAAAGACAAAATGCAAAGCAGCTAGCTCTGGTCGCCGTGTTACGGATAAAATGGACGCCACTTCCAAGATGGCGAAAAGTCATCGGAAAAAATGGCACATATGTATGTAATTTAATGTAAATTAAGCTTTAAAGAAAATGTCTTAAGTTTTCATATATGCTAAGATACTTTTACCCCAACCTATTATTATGCATAAGTACATAATGAAGAATGTTAAATACATGCGTGAAGCTGATAATAGTTACATCACAAAAATCACGTGATCACAGATAAAAACTCCGTTCATAAGAAATCATTATGACTACATTACACCACACATAATAACACGAGTTATGGTTAATTATGTAATTACCGGTATTATCCACGTGACTATTGTATGTGTGACTGCATTAATAAAACTGGTTTTGATTCTATTGTTTTTTTTTTTAAGAAAGAGGTCACAAACAAGCAGTTCATCTGATGTTAAGTGACCGCACCCTACCGCACATGGATGGTTGGCATACCATTACCACGCGGTTTTCGCGTAACCTCCTGTCTCGCACAACCGCGTTGTGGAATGATCTGTCGCCGGCGGTGTTTGCAAACCAATACGATTTAGGGTCCTCCAAGAGCGTACTCCTTTCTTAAATGCTGGCAACGCACCTGCAATCCCTCTGGTGTTGCGGATGTTCATGGGCGTCGTTGATCACTAAGCATTAGGCGACCCACTACTCATTTGCCCCCTTGTCCTATAAAATAGATAAGGATATTGTTACAAATAGATATTGTCATTTGTATGAGGGAATTAAATAATTCCTGGATATTCTCCAGAATAAATCTGCAAATGAGAATTGATTTGAATTGAATGTTGTTTGGTTTGACGTATTCGTTTTAATGATTTTATTAAAATTAGTATTATGTGATTCGGAAATTTGTTGCCACCTTTCTTACGATGGCATATTTGAATGTTTGCCAGGTGTGTCGCGCGCCGGCCCGCAGCCGCTGAACCATTCCATTTCGAGTGAAGATGTGAATGAATGTAATATATATGAACGGCCGTGTATTGTCTCGGTGACGTAAATATTGGCGGCGGATGTAAATAATTTTACGACAGAAGCGTCGACTGAGACGCCGTTACAGTATAGAATTAATTCGTAGAACGTTTTTAGTTTTCCCTGTTGACAAAAGTCTAGTTTGTAGTTTTTACGTAATGGTTTTATTTTTAATTTATGTGTTAGAGTTCAATAAGATCTCAGACAGATTAACAGTGCGAACTTTTTTTAACCTCTAATAAAATATAGATTAAACAGTTGTTATCTTTATTTTGTTGGTAATGCTACAAAGCGAATAATTCTTGTATATTTGTTTTATGATTTCAATGAATTTTTATTTATGTTTAAATTTTTCTACATAGTTGTGGCATCCGTAAACACACGAATTTATAAAAAAAATACAATGTTATAATTTACGATTGATAATAATACAAAATCTTACTGGTATTTATAATATTTCTGTGAAATGACGCTAGATGTCGTGTAGGAATAGTAAATATCTTAGGTAAAAACATGATCTTACTATATATATAATGACAACGCAGAGCGAAGCGCGATCCACGGCTAGTCTTTGTTTAGTTTGCCAAGAAAAAATTGCAACAATCATCGCACCATTCATACGTTGCCTGTCGGATAATATCTTGGCGAGAATAATTCAACAGAAACATAAGTGATCGTACATCCATCATGTGTTGGACGCAAAATATATGAATTCTGTTTCGTAAATCATAAAAAAGCATATAGTTACGCCCGAATTTGCTAAGGTTATGTTAAGGTTTCGATATTATTTGTTTATGACATAACGAAGATGTAGTACTAACATATCGCAGCTAGTTTACGCTTCGAAATTAGCAACACTAATGATTTACAACTGCTAGCAGTCTCGCGACTTTCATTTCACGTGCTTTATTGGGAATCGGAGGCCTAATTACAGTCCTCTTCCCCTTCCCACCCTTTCCTTATAAGGATAGGATGGGAACGGGAAGAGGATTGGACGGGGAGAAAGGGCGGGGAAAAGGAAATATCCTTTTTCCTGTCTATCCACTCCTCTGTCCATTAAAGGTAGGCAACGCATCCGCAACACATTTGCTTGGTGCGGATGTCTATGGGTAGCGCTCACATAACATCAGGTGACCCGCTTGCTCGTTTGCCACCTTTTACCATAAAAAAAAAGTCGTTTAGGCTATATAAGATGATTTAAAGGAGTTTTAAGAGAGACTTTCTTTTAATATTAAATAGATATCTTTAAAAGGCATGTTGAAAGGATGAATTAAGTGAAAATAACGAAACAAATTTATGTTGCAAAAGTGAGTGGCAGTGTTGGCAGGGGAGCCCTAGAAGAACTTATATCGGATCAGATTAGTGGCTTACTAAAAAAAGGCCGATATAAGGAGCACCCATAACCGACGAGCATGTATGCGTAGATGTATGAATGTAGAAGAAGCGAGAGAGGTGTGCCAGGATCTCGCCAAATGGAAATCCATGATTTCTGCCTACCTCACTGGGTTACGGGCGTCAGCGCATAATTATTTATTTTATATATTCTGTTATGACATTATGTTTGACTTATTTTCTCTTTTAGATACTTTTTGGTATGCAACTAGTCTTTGGAAAAAAAACAGTTAAATATTGCTGCTTTGTGCGATTACAAGTAGGTAATTAAATTTAACTATTTTTTTAATTAATAATAATAAATAATAATTTTACAAAATTTTATAAACTGAACTCCTGAACGCCTGGACCGATTGTAATGATTTTGTGTGTGTTTGAGTGGGTAGCGATTTCCCGATATGTTTTTGAATCACAATTGAACCCAGTATGTGGCCCTGCCATCGGGTTCCAGATTTAAAAAAAAATTGTATCTACATATTTTTACTGTGACCTAAACCCGTCATCAAAGGTCCTATAGAATCCATCTTCGCCGCCTTCTGAATGTAGATCACGAGAGTGATTACTCACGTTTCTTGTTAACTAGTGGTGCGGGTACTAAAATCGCTCCCTTGTCGATGGCTAATCGATTATTGTTTACATGCGACATTCCCAGTTAAATGGACGCTATATCGATGTCTGCGAGAATCGAGAGATCGATTTAACAAAGGCGATTGTTGGTAAACTACGCGGCTGCGTCAGACCAGAGGTTTACATAGTAGTGCTTTAACGACACTGTCGATGTTTTAACTGCAGTTACTGCGTATTGGTGAATGGCAAATTTACAAGGTTTCTTAGAAATTGGTAGGAGATATGACAAAAATGAAACAAAATCATGACATAGATTTAGATCGCGTTACATACAAATTCAACATTCAAGAGTGAATCTCGATTTTTGCCGCGAATGTATGCCTCCGTGTCGGCGATACCCCAAAATGGGGAGTATGCTTAACATATTAAAAAACAGCCAAGTGCGATTCGGACTCGCGCACGGAGAGTTCCTTACCATTATCAATAAAAACAGCAAAAAGATCACGTTTGTTGAATGGGAGCCCTTAAATATTTGTTTTATTTTAATATTTATTTTTTAAGTGAATTTAAATAACTAAATAAAATAAGCTTTAAACTGTTGCCGTTATAAATATCGTGCAAAAACTAGCAAACAATCACGTTTGTAGTATGAGAGTCCCCTTAAATATTTATTATATTCTGTTCGTCGGTTAGTTCATTTTACCCTTTGGGTACGGTACGCCAAACAGTACTTTCGAGTTCTCAAAAATAATGTTTATTTGTAGGACTATTTAAACGGTGTTTATAAAAAAAAAAACAAAAAAAAATACAGCAATAACATTCATTATTTTCAATAAGTAACAGCTGCCTTTAAAACATATAATAAATTACAAATATTCAAAATTAAATTACAATACTTATTTTAATAACACTTTTTTAATCTGTCGTCTTTTATATTTCACTTACATTTTTAGGTTATATAATTTTGTGATGTCGTTGGCAACAATTAAGATGGTGACGTATAGCTATTTTTAAAATTCTTTATTAGTTAATAAATTATTTAGGATACATCATCAAATTAATTGCGTAGATATTTGTGAAATATAATGTTGGTACACTTATATTTCTTTGAGGTATAATTTTTGCACGAACTAATAGCATTAACCGTCATTTTTTAATTTACAAACACGGTGATTTTGTATTCGTGAGGAAACGAATGCCTGAGCTGGATTTTACGGAGTTGCCAATTGGAGACTTAAGTCTTCAAAACGCTATTGGGTTCAGGATGCTCCATCTGGAGGTATGTAACATCTTTGCATCACATTTTATTTTGTTATTTTTTTGGATACCGTATTCCGTGTGGTCGAGTCTTCTGTTTTGTGGGAATTTCTCGAAATCCGAGAATTTTGAGTCGTCTGAGAATCGTTAACAGTGCATACTGCCATTACACGACCAAGTTACGGAGTACCCATTAAATACTATGTTATGTTACTCAAATGCATTACAACTACAATAATATTATAGTCTAAATTTAATTTATCCTTTCTAATGTTAAACGAGACACTTGTAAGCCATTTAAATTGACGTCAATCATTTAAAAACAAAATATTTCACCACTGCCATGTTGTTGATGAACTGTACATTGTATTTTAAGTGACAATAAACGCTATGGATCTAGTTAAGTTCGCATATGGGTTGGATTACGGGATAAGACCCGAAACACACAGAAGATGTTAGCGAAAATAAACATCATGAAGAGAAATGTGTCTTATGGACACCCGGTTGGAACGCACTTCCTTTCGCTGTATCTTTTTTGTTTGATAAGAAGAAATTAAAGAAAAAAGCCCATTCAAACGTTGTAATTATGAATATTTTTGTATATTCTCAATGTTGAATCGATTCGATCGAGAGAATCTCAAAAATCACAACAAAAAGATGTCGAGTTTTGCTGGCGTTTTTCATTGTTATACCGCAAAAAAACGAATACCGTGCGATATAGAACTCCGTTCCAATAGCTCAAAAGTATTAAATACCACTAATCTACGTTTCTGTCAGTTTGTACTAGATACTTCCCGTATCGAGCCTGGTTATTCATGTCAATCAATCAATCTTATTAACACTCTTAGAACTTTGCCTCACTAAGGCCCAATGGCGACGTAGCCAGCGAGCCGAACCTACCTCTGGTGTTGGTCGCTATATAGATTAGGCATGGCGTCTCGTTAGTAAGTTTATTACATCAATATTAAGAAAACTCTGGCGGCCGGTTGGCGACTGAGTGAGTGAGGCAAGCTGCAAGCTAAATTGCCCGGGTACATTTTACTCTGGACGCATGGCAACGTCGCCAGAAGGCACTATCCTGTCGCCACGTAGAAAGCCGTAGCTTGCGGCTACGCTTCCAAATTGGCGGCGTTGCCACACCGTCGACAACAGTTAACTACCAAACATTTCGATATTAACTGTTTGGACACCTAGCCGGTGACGTCAACCTGGGGTTCTAACAAGAGCAAATTTAGGTATTTCTTATTTTAAATTAACTTTGTAGTGCGTTTTTCTTTTTATCTCATATTCGTATCTTATCTCCAGCTTCGCTACTGTCTTCTATGTGGTAAATTAATAATAATTTTGAGCGTGCAACACTGAAATAGTAACCGTAAATGATGAGCGAAGGCCGTCATTTCGCGAGTAATAAACTAAACGAGACGTTAGGGCTCCGTCTGAATTATTACACATTTTAATAGAGCGTGTCCAATTTTGAGGTTATGCCAACCCATGTGACTTCCGAATGTTACAAAAGTGTATTAATGTATCAAGTCTTTATTGTAATGTTCTATAAATTTTAAAACTAATATGTATAAAATTTAAAAACAAATGTGAGCACGAGGCGCGAGTAATTTAGCAATGCATGTAAAATATCAGATGCATGATCAACTGGTCTAAAAATCAGTTTAAATAATTGAATTTCTTTTAAAATAATTGGATTAATTTTAATATCAAATAAATCACTAAGAATAGTTCATACTTCATAAACGACTGTATAAAATTAACGAGACTAAATTAAAGTCTAAAAACGAACTCGGAAAAACTTTTATTTCACTTTTATTATGTTTCATAACATCTGTTATAGGCTTAGTTAATATGTCTCTACTTTACTATAACGCCAATCAACATCTCACTGCTCTGTTACTATTAGGTGGGGTCGGAATAACTCATTTTCTTCCAAGTCCTATCATCCGGAGTCACTCCTTTCTTACTCGTGTACTACAACCCCAATGTGATCAAGTTTATTTATTTCTATGACCGTATATAAAATACTTTAGCAGTGAAAAGATAGCGAAGTAAAACACGGCACGTGTACGTAATCACCTCGCAAGCCAAAGAGCTTACCGCTTCATATATTTCGCTTTATATTACGACTTAAGTTTCTGTATTTTGTGAGATGGAATTGATAGTAATGCCACGTTCCTACACGTCGCCTACACCTAGTAGTAGTAGTGTATGTACAGTGGTATTTTAGGGGGTTATGTATTCGATTTCTTAATTCATTTTAAGCATGTTTCATGGAATGAACGGGAAAGGGAATGGAAATTTCCTGTCTATCCCTCCTCTGTTCGTTAAAGCTCTTAAACTCATGAGCTTGATGCAGATGCCTATGGGTAACAGTCACTTAATATCAGATGAACTGCTTGCTCATCTGTCATCTTCTTTCATCAAAAAAAGAATAGGGCGGCGACGGATCTTTCTTGAATAATCAATGCAGGAGGCTTACGTCTAGCAGCGGACGACTATCACCTGAGTTCTTAAGAAAATTTGCACACTCTTTTCTTCAAGTGCATGGCATGTCTTCACGTGATCTGGTTAAATTATGGATGGTAGTGATCAACCTTCTGAAACCATAAATATTTTAGAATTTATTGTCTGTAAATTTATTTGTTTCATTTCATAAAATAACGACTAAATAAGATAAGCCATTTGTTCTTCCAACACGTGAATATGCTCCGCGTAGGTTTACTCGTAAAATGTTTATTGTTTTACAAATATTCAAGTATCTGCAAACCCTTACGCATTTTCAACTCGATCGTGGTAGACTCGTGTCGAGATTCTGAATGTCGAAACATGAAAAAAACATAAGCGAATCGAGAACCTCCTCCTGTTTTTGAAGTCGTTTAAAAAGCGAACGAAGTCTAAAGAAATAGCTAGATTGTTATAAAGGAATCCAATAGTAAGCTGACGAATTAATATGAAAAATTCGATAACATACAAGTGTCAAATTAATCAGTACAAATATGGTGCGTGTATAAGAGTTTGCGGCCGCGCCCCGACCAAGAGTGTAATGAGGGTGTCAGTCGTGGGGATTATTCCACAGTTCCACAGCTCACCGCCCTTATACCTAGTAGTTAGTCGGTCGTTGCCTCGAGCCAATCACTAGTACGTCGAACAGAGAAAAGAGAAATTTATTTGATAGACAGAGTAGCTATACTACAGAAAGAACACTTTCCTTTTATTAAATACCCAAATAACCCTTGCAGCAAGCTACCACTTGAAGGATGCCATAGATTGTGGTAACTTAGCGTACTTCTAAGTATCCACCTTCCATCTGTTACCATGACGAGTATAAACACGAATACATCACGGTTTTTTCTATATTGGGTATTCCGAAAGGTACACAGTATTTGTTTTGTTGAACTGGTGAATTTATGAAACTCATTTTGCTGTTGCGTGGCTCTTTTAGTAGAGAAGAACGTCATCCTCAGCTCAGGAACTGTGTTGAACTAGGCGTCTTCCAAGAATCGTTATGCAGATCACCTCCTTACCTCCCTCAAAATAATGCAGTGCACGTCATCACGTGGTAACCCTGGCCTATATATTCTCAGTCATCCAGTTCGTGACTGCCATAGAAAATACATAACTGATAAATAAAAAATTAATAACTAATTGCATTGTTCACTCTGTTCCTAAGCTAACCTGTGCCGAGGACTTATTGGCTGCATATTTCTTGTTAGGGAGTGAAAAATTTTCCAAGTGTACACCCTCGACTGGTGACTATTCCGTTTTATGTTACACGAGCATCGTGAGGAAATGGGGCACGTGTATTCCGTACCGAGAAAAAATCCATTTTTATCGCCAAGCTACAAGTGGCTCGTTCTCGAAATATGGCCAATTACTGTTTGAACATTTTTATTGCTTTCATTTGATATTTTTATGAAAAAATATATTCGGAAAGTACTTTGTGCGTATCGAAATAATACTTAAGGAATCTTTAACAATGATATTGTTGTTAAAGATTATTTTAACTGGAGAAACTTTAATTATAGAACTACGTGGAACTTACCCGAGTTTGCCGGGAAACTATCAGGCCTCACAGCATAAAGGAATCTATTGCCACAAAGTGTTGTCCGACTGGATGTTAAAGAAACATTTTTGATCGTTGTTAAATATCACAAAATTCTGACATATGCGTTGAATCGAACACACCGGAGCTTTTAGTATACTGTAGTGTTAATATATGAACTTTTTGTTAAACTTTATTTTTGTTTACAGTATGTTAAAGGGATAAACGGGGAAAATGTGACATGGAAAATGTAAGGTACAAGATTGGCGATTCAATAAGGGACATCGCAGATTAAATTATACCGACCAGATTGGTGACATATATAAGAGTATACCTGTAACCGATGAGAATGTATGAATGTAGAAGAAGGGAAAGAGGGGTGCCAGGATCGTGCCAAATGAAAATCAATAACTGCTGCCTATCCCTTTGGGTTACAGACGTGAGTGTTGATTACATTTGTTACTGTTTTGTGTAGTAATGGTTTAACTGCGTACTAAGCACATTATTTAATATGTCGATGACATTAGAGAGTCACGCCGCTGGAATGAACACGTCTATTTGGGTAATACTGATATGTTCAGCTTCACTGAGGTGACGAAATCAATTATAATAAATTATTGTAAACAGTAACCACTGTCTATAGCATATGGTCCAGTCGTTGCTTTGGAGTATAGTTCAATTTACAACGGGGATTTTATATTCTTAGCAATGTTTTTATTTTAAAAAAACAAGGACTGCCAACAGAAGTAAAAACTCGAGACAAAAGGTATATAAGGGAAAAGTGTGGCTTAAAAGTGGACGTTATGACTAGAATTGAGAAAGGTATGCTTCGGTGGTTCGGGCATGTTAGTGAAATGAAGAAAGAATAACTAAAGAAATTTATATTACAAAAGTGAGTGGCAGTGTTGGTAGGGAACGCCCTAGGAGAACTTGTATCGATCAGATTAGTGGCTTACTAAAACAGGGCGATATAAGGAGCACTCATAATCGACGAGCATGCATGCGTCAGGATCGCGCTGAATGGAAATCCATGATCTCTGGTTATGAGCCGGAGCACATATCAATCAACAAAAATTAAACCTTGTATCTTAACAATTAAATTCAATATTAAGTGTACAAGAAAAATAAATTATGAAAAATGATAAAAGTAATTTTTGAATTTGAGTAAAGGTGACTGTTCATAGCAATATTTTCACAAGTTGTCCGAGATTTTGCTCGCAGTGGTTCGTAAGTTCACTCTGTACATAATAAATAGTGTGACATGTATCAAAATTGTTACTGTCAAAACATATAATATTACCTTAGTAACTAATATTGTAAACGAAGGTTAAATTTTTCGATCCCTCTATACTATCTAGATTTTGGTCATATTCGCATACCGATTAACCGATTAGTTTGGTAATCTTCGCGTTGTTAAGGCACAAAGAAAAAAAAGATTTTATGTATGTATATTGATTAAGACACTACAATATGAAATATAGAAGACATGGAAATATGTAAAAAACACACAAAGTTTTAGTCCCACTTAATGTTGTGTAAATTATGACAAAGTAAACATATAGTTCTATTAATATTAGCTAAAACAAACTAATTCAACAATGTTAAATGTGATCTGATGTAGTTGTTTACGGTGCATATCCCAGCGCAGGCCCCGGGGCAATCAAACTCGGGCGGGCGGGGCCGTAGGCGGGCGGGATGACTGCTACACGTGTAAACCCGCGTCGATGACCCATAATATAAAATTTAAACCTTTCAGTTGAAATAAAAAAAAAAACTTTCATTAGTCTACAGTCTAAGTTCTTTCCTTGTACATGTACCATGTCCCTTGTTTTCAATGGAAACAATTTGCAACTTCGTTCATAATATGCAGCAAGTGGTGCGCAAAGTTGCGACCGTCTTTCCTTCCGATTATGACGTAAGCACTGAAGAACGACGGAAGCATTAGCTTCAAACGATTCCCAAATACTTAATGCTTTTGCACTCTTAACATTACGAGGTAAATGTGTTAGTAATCCAGAATAATTATTGGTATAAATATCACTATGTTTTCGTAATCTGGACTAAACGTTTATCGATATTCATTTGTCTCCAAGGACTTCCATCACCTTGACATTAACCGAATACAAAGCTCTCGGGATACGTTCTCATCCATTCACATTGTCAAGAGACGATGACATGTTCACATCCAGTGCAGATCATGACACATCTGGCAAACGATCAAGTATGCGCGTGCGAAGTTATGTCAGACTGAGTTCGCGTGACCACATAAACTAGATCCGTGTTTTCTTTTTAATATTGCTTGAAGTCGCCGACGATTGGTGAAATTGGTGGCTCTTGGGACTGGTTTGGTCTTTTGGATGGTATGGTTTGTTTTGATTAATTAAGAAAAAATATTTTGTTTATTAATTCAAAAAATCGTTAACCATTAGTAGTACGTTGTTGAAGAAATATTAAAGGAACTATTATCATCATTATCAGTGAATAGTCCATTACTGGACTTCAATCAGGGAGGCCTACGTCCAGCAAGGGTCTTGGCCTCCCCTAAGTAGGGCTATAAACATCGACTCCTTGCTGAACTCGTCCAGGAGACTCCCGCAACCTTGACTACCCTCGGTATAGCTTATATCGGTCCACCCTATCTATAGCGTACCCATGATGCGTTGTTCTGGCAGTCATTGGGTCAGTGGCCCAACCAAGTCGGCTTCTCCAGCTCTTGTTATTAATGTTAGATTAAACGAATTCATTTGTAAGATTTTTGTTAACGACTTGACGATGATGACTGGTTGATACAATTAAACCATACTTGGAAAGCAAACAAAGTAACATAGTTTTACAATATAGTTACTATGATTTTATGTGTTTATGAGCAGTCATAACTTTGCAATCAATGCATTTCTAGAACGTTGATCTACGTAGACCGACTTTGTAACGGGTCTTCAGTTTACGACCGCCTATCGCTTGCTAATTTATTGATATTATTCCATCGATTTAGCTTTAGCACTAAACTTAGTTCTTGATTAGAAGTAAGTATAGATTTGAGCATTGTATTCGTATTTTACTAACAACCTGCCCCGTCTTCTCACGGGTAACACAGCAGTATGCTCTTTAACGTTACGTTAACATTTTGATGTATAACATCTTTTTTTTCGATATCCTGCAAGCTGTGGGAGTAATTTCGTGAAAAGAAACGGAAGTGTGTATGCAGGATTTGACCAATGGGCGCGCGAGGTGTTAGAGTTGGCCATCACATGGTATCCATTTCACCCATTTTCCAATTAGTTGGTATGTAATATTAATGTTGCTTGAACGAAGTGAGATGTCAAATATTTCACATCACATGCGACTACTGTTATCGTGAGTTCACATTGCCGAAAACATTCATATAAAACATATTGCCAGTTCATTTTTCTAGAGCGAAAGAGAGAGATAACTACATATTTCATGTGATTGTTTTCGTCTGTGTGAACACGGCGTTAGGATCGCTCATCTTTTCATGTAGCAGTTTTTACGTCTTTAACAACCATCTCATATTTCAGCCTTTTAACACCAAAGCTTTTTACTTATTATAACCTTTCTCTTGAATCACTTTGCTTGAAACCGTATGTATGTAAGTCCGTTCAAAAGTTTTTTTCAGTTCATAGCATTAAGGCTGACGGCGGACAAGCGGACTTAGTATTAATTGTAGTAATTTATTAATTTATCGAACTCATTTTAAATATGACAACCAAGTTTTCTCTTCTCTCTGCGCTTTTTCCACTTTTTTTTCTTGTGTCGGGTCGGCACAGTACGACCGTAGTCTTAGCTAGGCTAGGGCCTTGATACCCCTTTTTTTAATTTAATTTTTTCGATATTCGGGTCGATTCTTATTAATATTTGCATGCGTCTTGTTTTTTTTTTTTTCGGAAAAAAAAACACCAGTAGTTTGTGAACCCTGAAGTAGGTATGTAATTAAATTGCTAAAGTGGATTCAGGAATCAGATTTTCTATTGCCAGATCAATTACGTTCGTCCATTGTAGACGTCGGATCGCTCTGAGTCATTGCCACAGCCGATTGTATAGACCGGGGACATCAAACTTGGATGCGCATCAAATTATAAAATTAAAAACCACCAAACTCAAGTCATTGGTCCTCAATTATCTGAAATATTACCTGAAATGGATGCAGGTTCAAGTAGTCTGGTCAGACGAAGTTGCGGTATCATTTTAAAGAGGACGTGATATTTTATTTTCCTATCAATTTTTTTTAACCAGCATTACACTACCTTTCTAATATCTACTCTCAAGAGGGTCAAGGAGGGTCCTCCTCACAAGTGTTCACGAGATATTGCAGTTGAGCTTATTTGTCTACTTCAGTACTGGGCATAAAACTTTATAAAATAAACTTTATTGTCCAAAGAATAGATATCTTTAATTTCATTTTCTTAAAGGCCGGCAACGCATCTGCAGTTCCTCTGGTGTTGCAGGTGTCCATGGGCGACGTTGATCGCCTCGGTGTTCCCACAGCTCAGTTTCCCCTTCTTCAGATGGGATAAAGTGAGCCGGCCTCAGGTACGGTACATTTAATAACTAATAACGAGAAAACATTTAACGCTTAAATTATATTAAAAACTAGTTACCAGCCCCGGTTTCGCACGGCTAGTTTCTCCATACAAACGTTCAACCTCCTACTAAATGTAATCACGTCAACTGTCAAACGACTGACATGCCAAAAGCGCTAAGGTTACATACATTAGAAAAGTTAATATGGTCGTTAAGTTTAGTCTTAGTTTTTCTAATTTCCCGCGCAAATTTCTTATTTTTTTCATAAGAACCTTCTCCAGACAATAACCAACACCAAAAAAAAAAAGAATTGGCGAAATCGGTCCAGTCGTTGACGCGTGATGTCGTGCCCAAGGGAAGTAGGGATTCTTTTTTTAAATTAATTAAATATAGATGTGTACAATTAAAATACAAATAAATTGCCGGCGTTTAATTAAACTTCTAAATTGTTGCCTTTTTAAGACTGTTTTACGAATAAAACGATCGGAGCAAAGTTCGGGGGATCGTTGTAACTGCGATTGATATGTTTACTAGAAGTTTTTAGTTTGTCAATACAAAATAATCTCTTGATAGTTCAGTAATCATAATAGTCTGGATTCATCAAAATAATTTATTCACTGCAAGGTTAATGTACAAAAAACACATGCCAGCGCCACACTACACAGACTGTTCTACGATCTAGATTGGCATATAAATATTTTATGAGAAAACTCTATAGTTTTCATTTTATTTAAAAAAGTACTCATTGATTACTTTAAGGTGTATGAATGGGTAATAATAAAAAATTTAAAAACAAAAAAAAATCAAATCTCTACGTCTTGTTATTTGTAAATAGATGGCGCTGTTTTCAATCTTGAAAAAAAAATAATGATAACGATCCTGGATTGAACTAAGATATTAAAAAAATACCTATTGTTATGGGTCCTTGATGACTATGCAAAGTTTTAATTGAATCTGACTTTTGGAATTGGGGGAAATCGAGCTTAAAAGAGTCCGTTACATACGTATGTAGTATATACATACCAGTGTAACAAATAAAAGCGTGTTAATTAAATCTCACTGCTTCC
>JWHW01050640.1:61717-81528 GCA_000931545.1 Papilio glaucus | reverse complement strand
AAATAGATAATGATGATAACGATCCTGGTTTGAACTAAGATATTAAAAAAATACCTATTGTTATGGGTCCTTGATGACTGCAAAGTTTTAATTGAATCTGACTTTTGGAAGTGGGGGAAATCGAGCGTAAATGAGTCCGTTACATACGTATGTACATACATACCAGTGTAACTAATAAAAGCGTGTTAATTAAATCTCACTGCTTCTAGAAATAAGTCTCTACTGTTAGAGGTATGGTAAGCACACAAAACACAATATTTGTACATGTACGGAACGCCACAAAATACCTAAATAAATAGTCTAATGGGACATATCAGAGATATAGAATGAAAAAGGATCGTGTCCACCGATTTTCTAATATTTTGCCTTGCAATTACAAATCGCAAAAAATTTAAGTGTAAGAAATAATTGTAATATCAATTGCTGTGTACATTTAACATATAAAAATGTAAAAACTAGTCATTAAAAGCACATTTTTCTGAAAACGGCGGATAGAACTAATTTTGATTATACCTTGGTATCTTACGGCCTATGCACGCGACATTAATTGTGCGCGCTGACGACGCGCTTCGAACGCGATTTGGACGCCAAGTGAACGCAAGACAGTCGACGCGTTGTGACTGTGTCGCCACAAACGGCCAAGATAACGCGCATAGGACGCGTCTTTTGCAAAGGCCCTCATGTGTCATGGGGTCACAGTCGGTGGCGATACTTCACAGGATTGTGTGAAACTAATACTTCTACTACTCTACTGTACCATCTTGTATCTCAAGATAAATCCCCGAGGACAAGTAGAGTCTATTCATTCGTCTTTTAAAGACAACATTGAAATATAAAAGAGTTGGTTATGCAAAAATTATTTTTATTAATATTTATCTCACCCTCATCCCGTCGTATGTGGCACTTTCATTATGTACAGTTTAAAGACTATTTTGAAGTATTGATGACCTTTGGCAATGAAATTTTATACCTACAACTTTGACAAGAGATTGAGCTGTGTGTTTTCAAAAGACGATAAGGGTTTTGAAATAAGTTGGTTCTTTGTTGTTTATTTTAATATATATAGGTATAATTTTTAAATTGGCGTTAAGCCAACAATAACTACAGTACTACCCAATACTTATGGTGCTCTATGGTTACAGAAATACAGATTTATTGGTAATTAAATAATTAAAAGTCATGGTCAGCAAAAAAAGCAATTCAAGCTACAACCAATTAGTAACAGATGTTAAAAACAATCCCTTGAATAAAGTACAAAAACTAAAAACATTTAAGAAACTTTTAAATATAAATAAATATGCGCTCACGCCCGTAACCCAGAGGGGTAGGCAGAGATCATGGATTTCCATTTGACGCGATCCTGGCGCGCCTCTCTCGCTTCTTCTACATTCAAACATCTACGCATACATGCTCGTCGGTTATGGGTGCTCCTTATATCGCCCTTTTTTAGCTAGGGGACGCCCTAGGAGAACTTATATCGATCAAATTAGTGACTTTTAAATATGTAACAATAAAAATCAATTTTGTATTTGGATAAGCTAAGAATTTTATTGTTTCCATATATTTTTCTTTTAGTTTTAATCTAGTTTACGTACTATGTATTGAAATCTGTCGGCTACACATAAGGATACGGACCCAGGTATATGCTAAATCGGATACTATCGAGTTTCGTCATGCGGTCCTTTGGGTCCCTATTAATTGCCACTCTTCCGCTCCTTAAAAAAAAACTAACCTGGTCCCTACTTCTTTGACCTGCAAATGGGTACAGCCATTGACTAAATGGGAATAAAGTATTGCCTACATCTAAAGCTCACATAGGTTTTGTTGTTGTTGCCTAGAGAAGACAAGAAGAGCCGAGCGTACTCCTTCCTAGGCCGGCAACACATCTGCAGTTCCTCTGGTGTTACAGATGGGCGTCGGTGATCTCTTAATATTAGGAGACTCGCACCTTTTTTGATCCATTATGCTATAAAAATAGAATTTGTTTAATTCCTAATGAAATGAATGAATGATACAGTTAGCGCCAAATATTTCTGAGAAATTTATTTAGCTGGAAGACTAATATTGAAATATATGAAAAGTTATTACGAAAGCACCGCCGCTAGCAACCGACGAGCACGGTCAAGGTTGACGTATTCCACCACTTGGACATTCAACGAACTGAATATGAAGTAGATGGCAAATTAAATATTAATAAACACTCGGCCGGCTGTGCACGACACGACTTTTGTGCTGACGCTACCGTAAAAAATCAATTAGAATTTTTAATAAAACCCTTCTTTGGTAAATAAAAGTAGGAAGAAAACGATCAGAGTTAAGAATAATCAGCATCAAGAGAAGAAACAAAAGCAGAAGAGTTGGTTAAAAAAAAGAATTGAGCAGACGAGGGATAGATACGGGTCTCTGGAAACCATTAGGTTACCAGAGACCCCTATCCAGACGAAATACGGAATTTTAAATGCTTATATTTCGTGCTAATACTCTGTTATGTTTAAATACTTCCTATTGGAGCGTTATCATATAATAACTGTATTATTTAGAAGGTGTCCATATCACAATTAATTAACCTGTCCCCTCAATGCATAGGAAATAAGTTAAATGATTGGTAGGTCTAGTCGTCTTGACCTTTTTTTAAAGGAACCTTTCTACAAAGGATTATTATACATTTTGTTTTGTAATACTCCGGAAGAATTGTAGCCAGCTCACGGTCACAGCTGTCTCAAGATGTCCATGTTCCGAGCGTTGCGCACAACTCGTACCAGATTAACATACATTATTTGACATGATATTAAAATTAGCGTGAGCTTTTTTCTGTTAGGAAGCTAAGAGTTTAAGTGATCTGTCACCAATCAACATCCGTAATAAATGGGTAGTGGCTGAGTCTTTATTTTTATTGAGGGGGTGGGGGTATCTCCTAAAGATATCCCGCGTTTTGGAGAAGAAGGCAAGGTAACGTGGGATTGTACTTACAGCTGCCATCCAGGTCCGGGATCTCCTAAGGTCGGGCCAGTGTATCTTGTCATTGGCGCACGACTTTCAATCATAACTATGAGATGGTAGTTGTACCTACTGCTGGTACCTAACAAGGTTGTACCTAATGCGTAGCTTGCCGGTTTACAAGGTACCTATTAAGTAAGCAACGTGCTAAAATTCCTTTTCTCTAGTTTAGTCAAGCAATTTATTAGATAAAATCTGCATTGGTGTTGCTCTGCAGTGAAGGTATTAAAACGTGAAGGAAGTGAACTTTAAGGTCGCAAGAGATTTGAATGGCTTGCATTAACTACTGCCATTTCTCAATATGTCACGTCGTGAATATACAAAACGCGTAACGTTTAATTAATATTGTACCTTATAGTAATGCAGTTGAGGTTATTTTTTCAACGTTGCTAAACTAGCTAATATTTGGCTGTTCAAGTCGGAAGTGTTCCTAAAGAATACGTTGTTAATAAAACTTAATAATTAACTTTTCTATTAATACAGTGACTAATTAAAATTTTTGATTTATTTTTAATGTATCTCTTTCGTTGGCATGTACAAAAAAGAATTAAATCACGTGCGATTACAACAAGTCTTCGATCGGCATTAATTAACGAAAACATGCATACATATTACAGACGTCTTCCTTATCTATATTATGTGTACATAATAATAATAAATATGCTTTACTGTACACTTATATTAAAAGAATAAACTGACTGATATATCAACGGACAGCCCGAACTCCCAAGAGTTAATGTAATAATAATAATAAATCAGCCTTTTTAGTATGTTTTCCCACTGCAGGGACACAAGCCTGCCCTTCGAGACTGAGAAGGGGCCGTAATCCAACACTCTGACCTATTGCGGGTTGGTGGATGTCACATGTGTTCGAATAAATTACACAAAGTAAAGCGCCTGCCTGGAATGCCTGCGTTTTACATAATCAACTCATTATTTAAAGATAATTAAAATGAATGTAAAGTTAACCAATTAATTTTGATTGAAATTTCTGAATTTACGAAATACTTTAAGTAATTAGGCGAAGAGTTAACAAAGGTCTTACGGGAGCGTATACATAAGTCGCGCTCTGGAAAACTTTCCGGCCAAGTTCGGAGTCAACGACCTCCGCGTGATTTAACTTAGCGCTGGGAATGTAACTTCGGATTAATATACTTGTACTTAATTACATTTAGAAAAGTTTAATTTCTGATATAATGAATATCGATACATAATAAGTACATTTTATGGTAAAAGACGGCCAATGACCAATCGGGCCATCTGCTGCTATGTCTAAGTTAAAACAGCAATTAAGATAACTTTCTGTCACCGAATTGGGCGACGGCCAAGCTCTCAATTTGCTGGCCTGTTGCTCCATGGTGTAACCCGGTTAAGGAACACCCGAAAGTGGACCTCGGCTTCGGCTGTTACTCAGGCGTGCATTTAGTATTAAGATTCAATGGCGCCTGAGAGGACCGGACCTCGCCTCGCTCTGTAGTTAGGAAACAGATCAGAAAAATACTTAGTCAGGTCATAAGTTCTGTCACAAACTTTTAATGTAATTACAAACAAAAAGTGTATCATCACTTTTTGTTAATTATTCAGAAATTATATATGAAATTAAAGGTAATTAAATGTAGAATACAATTTTGTTTACATTATTCGAAATGCCCTCCCTCATTTTGAATAAAAGCCCTTAATCGACGCGGCCAGTCGTCGATGGCAGCCACCATATTCATATCTGTTTCTGCCACTGCTTTAACTAGAGACGCTCGAAGAGACTACAAATTCTGATGAGGTTTAGCGCAGACATTCTCCTCCAAATGTTGCTATATCTTGTAGTTCAGTGGGTTTCAATCTTGACTAGAAGAGGGCCAGTCTTCATGCCCGATAAAGTTGATTCCATGGGCGGTCAACCAGTTTTGCGTGCTTCGTGGCCTATGAGGAGTCCTGTTGGAATAACCCAATGTCCAAACCTTGAGTGACGAAGGATAATGCCCTCGTGGAACCCTCGGAATACTCGAGCTGGCTTCTTCACTGCTGTGGGCATACACCTTATCATTTTGTTTATTGTAACTTTCTTCGGTGGTAAAAAAAAATCATCCGAAAACAAAATTATATATTTTTTCCCGCGTACCGCCATAACAAAGCGCAAACTTTCCATTTTTAAAATTAGTCGATGAATATTCGGCCAGTATTCGCCAGTTTAAAAAAAAGTTTTGACAGAATTTATGACCTGACTATGTAAATATCCCACACGCCCGTAACCCAGAGGGGTAGAGATTATGGATTTCCGTTTGGCGCGACCCGGGCACACTTCTCTCGCTTCTTTTACATCCTTACATCTACGCATACATGCTCGTCAGTTACGGGTATTCCTTATATCGCGCTTCTTTAGTATGTCAGTCATATGATCGATATGAGCTCTCCTGGGATGTCCCCTGCCAACGTTGCCACTCACTTTTGCAACATAAATTTGTTTCGTTACTCTCCCTTCATTTATCCTTTCAACATGCCCGAACCACCGAAACATACTTTTCTCAATTCTAGTCACAACATCTACTTTTTAAGCCACACTTTTCCCTTATATTTGTAATCCTAACATTCAAAGCCACGCCTAACATACTTCTTAAGGATCGCATCTCAAGACCAAGCAATGTGAATTTTAATAGATCCGACATCCTCTCAAAGTTCATGCCTTCCCCGAGTAAACTTACCGCCTCAAAATTCCTTTAGCGCTATGTTTTTGTTTACCTGTTAATACAATAGAAAGTACAATATTGGATTGCCGCATGCGACGCACGCGCAGACAACGTGTTGATCCTTCCGTGTCCAACACAAGGACGTCGTGACTTCAACTGGGACGCACGTGCTACAAATGTAATAGACAAATTATAAGTGTATATAGTATTAGACTCCACCAATAGCTATTTGTACACTAGCAATGCAATATCATAGTTTCTGGCACAATAGTTGATTTTACCTGACTAACAGGAAGGAGGGTAATGTTTTTCGCGGATTATGTGTATCACTACTAAAATAGTACTAGTATAAAACAACGTCGCTTCCCGCTGTGTCAGTCCTTATGTATGCTTAGATCTTTGAAACTACGCAACGGATATTGATGATAGATGCAGTAATTCATAAGGAAGGTCTACATGCAGAATATAGTAGAGAAAATCAGAAAAAATCAAAGATTTGTAATGTAATGTTGTAAAAAACACATTTTTGAGCGCATACATTACAAACGCTGGCTAAACCTTACGAGATATATCAAAATAATGTACTACGTAAATACATATCTTAAAAAGGTCCTCAAAAAAGTCCACGATGGTGTATGTATATCTTTTAAGGTTAACTTAAAAGAGCTATTTTAAGTTAAAATCACTTACATTGGGGTAATTGGAAAGCTATTTAGACGTATGTCGTATCAAACGTTATCAACTTAAATACGTTGGTTACACTAAGTATGTTACGCACATTATGATAATCCTTTACACTATATAATTAAAACGAATATCTTGGGAGATATCTCAAAATAAAAACTAACACGCGCGAAAATAAAAAGGCGGAACGAAGTTTGCCGATCAGCTTGTGTATGTACATATATGTCCCTTCATTTGTGACTAGCCATACTAGACCATAGCCTAGACTTGACTGATTTTGAAGAGTGAGGTCTCATTATATTTATATTCTTCCCCGTATTATGTATTAAACCCATGTAGTGTAGGTAAATCATTACAATATTTAAGAACCATGTAATGAACCAATATTAAAAAAAATTATCAGTTGGATATTTTTAAAAGTAACTATTACTTTTAATAGAGGTTTTTGTGTGGAGATGACGTGTTAAAGACCATAAGTTCCTCGGATGTCTCTATATTATGTAGAATGGCGATGTCGTTGAAATATCACTGTTGAGGACTGAAGCCGCCTACTTGTTCCTCCTTAATCAGGGAGCTAGTATAAAACACTATAAAACAACACAGTTCGAAGCCGGGGTATAAAAACTCAAAACAAGTGGGAAGGCGAGACAATAGTTCAAAAATAAATAAATAATCAACATAAACCCTAGTATCATAACAATAGAATTCAAAATTGAATACAAGAAAAATAAATGGAAAAAAAATTAAAAACTATTCCAAATTCAAATTAAGCATGTTTCTGACATGCTGCGCATGTTGTTCACGCAAACTTATAAGATTTCCCTCTAGCAAATATCGTTTAACGCGGCTAATGAAGTTTTCACTTTACAACAAAAACATAACACTACCTTAACAATTTACTTATTGTTAAAGTATCTATTTACCGACTAACAGAAACTGACTGATTTAGGACTGACTGACTGACCAATCGGTCCAAGTAAGTACACCCACGTTCTCCCGGAGATAATCCTTGGCTGAGATCTGTTTGCGGATGTATGGAATGCTATCTGTATTGTTGGAGTCCTTGAAATTCTGCCAGCGAGAGAAATTAATGCGTTGTATCTAATTAATCTAATTGGCTCACCTATTTTTATACATTATGTATAAAATATAAATCTTTTTAGGAATATTAGCGAAGAGATGCGGTGTATGTATAGTAGATAAAACAATTACATAAGATATTGCGAAATAATACATGCATTATGTCAAGCATCGTTAGATGATGTTATAATAGTCTACAGATTACTTCCTTAATTAAATGCATTGAGAAAAAAAAATGCTCATAGAAAATACTAAACGTATGTACATGTACTTGAAAATATATCTTCCATATTGTGTTATTATTATTTCGTACTAGCATTTTGCATTTTGCTCGATTGACAGGAGAATAAAGGTTTCTTGCGAGTAGGTATAGTATATATGTATGTCCGTTCCATTGTGACCTGTAGAGGTCTGCTGGAACAATTTTGAAATGAGTTTTGATTAGATTCGTGTTCTTCTCCGTAGTGTCTCAGCGCATACGAGGTCGGCAGTGAGCCTATATAGTGGAAGTAAAACAAAAAGTCAATAATCATACACTCAATCGGATATTTTCATTTTTTAAACTAACTGTTAATATTTTTTGTTATTTTAATAAGAGAGGTAAAACGGGATTGAATATGGAAAAGGTTGTAGGTATGGGATTTGCGGCACCTAACTCATAAAACGAAATGCAGAAGTATGCTCCACTTCCCGTCCTTATTCAGTGTAGTAGAGTTACTTCTCTGATCGAGTGGGCTCTTTTGTTTTGTTTATCGAATAAGGTGGCAAACGGTTCACCTTATATTAAGTGATCGCTACCCATACGTATCTTGAACAAAATAATGAGTTACAGATTTATTGCTATTGCCTACCTTTCATGAAGAAGGAAATAAACAGAATAAAGCATATTTTCTTTTCCGTCTTCCTCGTCAAATCGTCTTCACCTTCCCATCATTTCCTCAAAAAATGGAAATGGGAAGCGGAATAGGCAACTCATAAGTCGAAGCACAATACTTCTATTTCACGCCCTGTCTTTTGTGATGTCGCGGTTTTTCATCGGTAGAGCTGATCTCTATCACTGTTAAAATTCATTCATTTGTAATATAACTGAGTCTATCACTATTTTAAACGATTACATTTATTCCCTAATAAAATAGTTTAAGGTACGAGACAACTAGCATGTTTACTAGATTTAGTGACACGTGAAAGTACTATTTTTAATTGTACAATAACACATACATCATAATGTATATGTGCACATAATGAGTCATAATTATTGCATATTACTGTTTGTTACCTAGCTCGGTTGTTGCTAATTCCGGGATGTAAATTAATTAAATGCATTGTTAACTGTCGCTTAAGTAACTAACTTTATTACAACTTATAATCTATTAAGTTTAGACGAGATGCAAAAAAAAAAGTTTTGATATAAATCCTAATCGAAGAAAATAACATGATCCTAAGTTCGACGACATTACAGCAACCTAGGTTTACAGTGAACAAAAAAGTTTACGACATCATATAATCCAACGAAACTAACTTATTAGTATAGCTTCGTTGTTCGATGTAATTTGTGCATGTTTATGGTCAGCTATAGATGTCATACTCATCAAATGAACAGCTTAATCGTTTGCCACTGCATGGCATTAAAAAAGCACGTTTAGCGTAACTTCAATTTAAGCTAATCCGATATAAACCAGCCGGCACAACCGGGGAAATACAACGAACTCACAGAAGACAGGCGTGAAGTAGTAATTTATGTTTCCTTTCGTCTGATGAGTGAGTTTCCCGCTTCTGTCTTAATTCCAACTCTTTCTTCTTTGTATACATGTAATAAATATGTAACTGATAGCTCTCTGTACATGGAAGATATTTGAGAAAAACTATTATTAGAGGCCTTCATAAACGCAATAAAACCCAAAACAATGATTATTAGAATTTTTGTCTGTGCGTTTGTTACCGCTAATCTCAGAAGCGGCTTAACTCATTTGGGTGCGGTTTTCACGCATGTATTGTGGTAAGCTTCGCTTAACATTAGGGTTTGTTTTATCTCAATCGGTTTATAAATAAAAAAGTTATGTCAATTTAACTGTGCTACGGCCATACTGTGTCGACCCCACATTCGCGGGAAAAGGGCAAGGAGATGATGAGGTTACGGTAGTAGTAGGTAATATCATTTCGTTTAAGTAAAATTGTAGGGCGGGTGAAACCGCGGGGCACTGCTAGTTTAAAATAAAGTTAGACAAAGCATCTGCAACTCATTTGCTTGTTGCGGATGGCCTATTGAGTAATAATAGTCACTTATCATCAGACACTCGCTTGCTCCTTCCACAAAAGGTTCACAGAATGAACCGATCGTTGTAGCAACTATCATGAAAGACCCTAGGGTCCAACAGTGGACAGTAGAAGAAGTGAGGTCTCATAAATCACAATTTACTTAATTGTATTGCAAAATGCAATGGCTATTTCTTTTTGCGTAGAAGATTCTCGAAGTTTTCTAATTGTCCTAGTACATATATTATGTAAATAATTTTTTTGTCTTACGATTAGTTACGGGTCAAATATAACCTACCTAGACCGTCAGAATATAGGAATATTCATATTTCTAGGTATATTTTGAGTTAAAATAATATTTTATTAAAGGACGTTCCTTTATCAAAATGTATAACTAACTAAATCAAATCTTTATCCTTAATCGCTTCTGGTACGGGAGCCGAAGCGGGGATTTCTATACATCATCGATCGCGTGTAATTTACATATCAGGGGTACCTAGGACCCTGTTAAGTGCCCTACAAGAAAAATCAAGTCATGTATGTAAAGCCGCGCGCTTAAAGTAGCCCATTGAATTTGTAAAAAAATCGATCATCGGACATACTCTAACGAGTCAGATTTTAATTTTATTTTGAAGGAAATAGTTCAAGGATAACGTGACGATTTCAACAAGCCGAAGTAATAAAAATCGTTAAAAAAAATCTTAAAACCGTTTCTTTACCACCTAATCTTCTAAATCCAATAGGTCCCAATGATGCTCGAGGATGGACAAGTTTAGCATCGTCGGCTCCCGTGCTATAACAAATAAATCTAAGAAAGTGCGCAGAAGGCCTAAGCCTAAGATGCACTGCATGGACGAATAAGAATGCCTGCGGTACTGGTACTAACAAAGAAATTATTAGCACTGCCCCTGCTTCGTCCAGACCAACTGCGCGGGCCTTGCAATAAGAGGCACACCCCGTTAAACTTCTTAAACCCTATAAAATTAATTTAAACATTACTTAACGTTAAAATCAATAAGATATAATTTACTTCAATCGACCATTTCCCATTTTTATTTGGCTGGTCTCTCTGGGCCTGAGTCCAATTTCTCTTACCTCCCTCTCGACCTTCATCCATCTCAATCGTCTGCCACGACGTCCTCCTGATCCTGTTTGAAGTATTTTCCTCGTTCAGTACATCGCCGATCTTGTAATGACGTAGCCATACCATTGGGATTCAGAGATCATCCCAATAATACTAACCGAAATTGCAAGAGTCCAGTTAATGAAGGCTGCATCAGACTTCTTTGTGGCGATCCTTGGAAACGACAAAACATTATATCACAGCTTTCAAACAATCAAGGTTACTAGCATGTGTGAATTAAACAAGAAATTTACCATAGGGAATTAACATTTAGACCCTCGAATTATAAATTAGTTGTAGTAGTACTCTTGACAATTGTGCCACGACGACGTAAGATTCTATTTGAATTGGTAGAAACAATGGGTCACTTAACGTCCACTGACCGTGTTACCTGTCTGTTATGAAATAATACATTTCATTATGCAGTTCATTCAGAACACAAATAGGAAGTAATTTTGGAAGAGTTTTGCTAGGTGCTGACAATGGAGAAGACATGTGAACGGAGATTTCGTTTCTAAACAAATAGCAGCTCAATTATGATTTTAAATTATATAATTTTTTACTTTATCCTCAATATAATAAGTCAGAAAATGGATAGATCTTGTTAGAAGGTGTTTACGACTGATAAGCTCAGATGAAGATGAATAAAGATTAAATGATCTTAAGTACATATAAATTTTAAATGCATTTGTTTATAAAAGAACATGGAAATTGTAATAAAACATATTTTTATGTAAAATCGTTACCAAAAAGACAAAATGCTCCTCAGCTTAGGATAAAGTTATAGGATCCATATTTATTTGATTTTTGTGCCATCTATATTTCAACATATGAAAACTTGAAAACTGTTCAATTACAATTAACTAGTAACTACTTTAAATATATGACAATAATTAACACTTTCCTTGAAGGTGCAGGAACGCGGCTTTTACGATTATTTCCTCTCCATTAAAGATTCCTGTGAAAGTGATGATCATACATGTATTTCCTGCATATTTTTAAATCAAGTTTTTGTATAAATACTTGCTACGATCATTAAACATAAATCTCTGTACGAAACAACAACAAAGAGTATTTTTGTACTGAATTATATCAGCTTTTTTAATATCTTGCCACTCTTTTGAGGGACCTTGAACTCGAGTACAATGCATCACTTGTCATACCCTATAATAACTGATAAGTGACTTATAATTACACTGAATTGGTAGATTATTGATTCGACATATGATTTGTGGGTAGTTAAGTTTTTTTTTTTTTCGAAAATTTATTCACCGTAAAGGTTTTATTGTCGTCCTATATAATTATCGTACCGTAACCGTACGCAATATATGTGAAACAATAACATTGTATCGAATTAATTACTGTTAAATTTACGTATGAAATATGCAAGTAAAGTTTAATTTAAAACCTTTTTTTGCCATCTTTTTCCCCCTTTTTGTTTTGAAACATTCCGCTGAATGTTTTAATTGTTTTGACGTACATTCGGGATATTTTTTTATCCAAAGTTATTGAGGTTATGTTTCCTACAATGTTTATATACATTGGTGGGTATCTCTGGCACAAGCCTTTAGCGTCTTATTGGCATTGTGTATGTGTAGTGTAGTGTGTATTCATCAATTTGTCGCAGCTTAATTGTGTTTTGTGTTTTAAATGTCGTGCCAAAATCCAGACACTAAAATACTCAATAATTATATCTCATATCCAATACATATTAATATTATAAATGAATAAGGAATTATCCTGTAAGTTTGTTACATTTTGTCACCTGCATTTCTCAATTAATTATTATTGAAGACCTTGAGGAGCTGTAGTGAGAAGAAGAAGAATAAGTCGTCTCTCTCCTTCGGGTGTCCTGTCCTTCACACACATATTTAAAAAAAAACATTTAGGTGGTACAACGGGGATTTATTTTAAGTACTTTTATATATGTATCTATCTACCTATACAAATATAAAAATACTTTTAATTAGACCCACTTAACTGGAACGAAAGAAACGTTTTTCTGCACAAACGAAGTCAGTGGAACCAACTAGTGTGAATATAATTTTAACACGTCTATTTATAGCTGTCTTAACTCGACAGCGTTAAGATTGATCACTTTCGATTGTTCGACTGTATGTGTAACCATCAAATTTATTACTGGCAATAAAATTCTGCGGTTGATGTTGCCTGGTGTGTATAAACTCACTTAGCTCTTTCGTACATCGGAAAAGGTGACGTGAGATTTACGTTTTGTCGCGTCATTTGTCAATTTTGGGAAGATTGCTTTGAAAAACAGGGTTTTAAGTAAACTACAAACCCTTTCTGACCGTCCACCATATTTTTTTTTTTCGATTCGAATTCGATAGCTATTCCCATTTAAACATTTTTCTCCATCAATCTGATTAAATATTATTACTATTTCTTACAAAAACACGAACGCTTCACAGGAACATTGTCGTCTTTAAAATGTCATTATGAATGAGATGACATTAAGATGATCCATTAAAACACTCCTAAGAAAGTTTTAGATGCAATACGAAGTGTCTAATGGCACGTACTACCACTCGTCCTGTAGGATAAGAAACAGAAACGTGCCAAACATCATGTCCATAAGGGTGGCTAAAGTGTTCCAGATAACAACTAAATGCCAGTTAATGGACTAAGCTTTTCGTATCTTAAAACATTCAAATGAGATCGTCCATCAGACTGTAAGGCTATCGGTAACAATTATGAGGGTAATGAGTTTGCCTCATTTGATAGGGAGTTTCTAAAACCATCAGAATACATGAGACGTTTTAGATGTTGTTTTTTGTGCCTGACATATAATTGATTGAATTGAAGAGTCATGTACAGTTACGATAGGTTTGATGTGGCAGAGTGCAAAGTTAAGAGTAACCACGCTCCAGAATTCCCTGTGGTAACTTAGCCCGGGCTAATACCTGGGGTTTGGGATGCGATCAAGCTGTTAGTTAGGCTGAACGCTCTACAGAGTGTCTTGGCTCAAAGGCCCGTAGGGCAATTCGGCTTAGGCTTGCTAACCCATTGCACGTTTAGCATTCCGATTCAACGGTGCCTGAGGCGCAATCGGTAGATTACGATTATTCCCTTCTCATCCCTTCCTAATAAAGATAGGATTGGAGGGGAAAAGGATTTGACGGGAAAGAAGAGAATAGGAAAAGGTAACATCCATTTTTCTTCTTTCCGTTAAAGATAGACTCATTAGCTTGTTGCAGATGCCTATAGCCGCTTGCTCCTTTGCCACCTTATTCTATAAAAATCTATTGAATTTGAAGTCAGTTGGTTTATACCTAAGCAAACGTACATAACTAACATCAAATATATAATAAGATGTAACATGTAAGAATGTTTTCTCGTTTACTTAATTTATCTTTTTACACAATCTTATGTAAGTTATTCCTTTGTTACACAAACCACGTTAACTTTGTATACATACTTATAAAACTGATTGACAAGTTCATTCAATCATATAAAAGTATTGAAACTGTTTCCCGCTATTGTGCTCTTTAGTCATTCGTTCATTCATTTCCATTCATCTGTCGGTGTTGTAGCAAATACAGTTATTTTACTTGCCATTTATATTTTATTTTTCTCATTTACTCGCTTTCTAGAACAACGTTGAAAACTTATTTTAACACACCTAATGACCGCCAGCTCGTTTGCCACCTTCTATAATAAAAAAAAACATCAGCGACAGCGGCTCCAGGGTGAGAACCCCTCCGAAATCGTCAACATTAATACGTGGCTAATTTTATACATTTATTAGTTATTAATTAAAACTTATCGTAAGGAGGGTCAGCCCCTACCCGCAAATCATAATCCTGGACCCGCCACAGATGGCTAGCACGTACCTTTTAAGCTCCACCGTCCTGTTCACAAAGCTTAGTCTTGTCGTACTTTATTAACAATTTACGTTAACAATCTCAACATAATTGATTGAGCAATGACCTGCTCTGAACTATGAAACGAATGGAATCGACATGTTTACGTAATATTAGCCGCAACTATTACGCTTCTATTTGATTGTGAGACGTTATATTGTAGTATTGTTTTACATAAGCGGTGTAGCGGATAAGTGGGTAAGAGTCTGAATTGCGATATGAGCTTCGTTCTTCGGTCAAGGGAGTGCAAGAAGAAGGTAGCAACCTATATGTGACCGCTTCCTGTAGGCATCCGCAACAAGCCAATGTGGACAGAGGAGGTGGACAAAGAGAATTTTTTTTCATTTTTATTCTTGCCCTCCCCCGTTAGAACAGGATGGGAAGGGTAAGAGGAGTAGATTTAGATCTCCGGCATCGCCATGATCAGACGAAATACAGAATAATGCAGAATAATTCGACTTCATGCTTGTCTTCTGTGATGTCGTGGTATTTCACCGGTCGAGCCGGCCCAATCGCGCTACACGTGTTATTTTTGCGGGCTCTACCACTGTCAAAAGTGTTCTATACAGGGTGGGGTTATATCTAATCTAAACAACATTAAACGACGAAGACTGTTTGTAGTAGTAGTAGTAGTACTGTAGTCTATAAATTTCTTATTTTTTAAATTTTAGGAAATCTAATTAAAGGCATGTAGGCAAAATATTTACATTTGCATTGAGTATCCACTACTGGATTGAATTTTCTCCTCGATTAATACTACAGGTTAACCGACAAAGCACGCCCACCCATTCGAGTACGTGTTTAAATGTCACATTACAATAATTGCGGCATCACAAGCGGCGTTTGCGCGCACACAACGCTCAGCTTGCGACACGCCGCGTCCGCGCCTTGTGTGGCCAGGAAACACGTGTGTGCTACAAGTGATGAGCAGAGCGGGTTATTTTAATTTATCAATCATCATTAGAGATACAACACAGACAATATAGATGTAGTGATAGACTAATTAACAAAATTATAGATCGAACAGGTTACAATATTTTTGGTAATAATATTAGTGGCTAAGAATTTATTATAATTTATCGAGTTCAATACGTATATAAAAGATATCCATAGGAAGAATTTAAATTTAAAAATTATAGAAAGGTTTGTAAAAGATACAGATACAAATAAATTTAAAATGTTGATTTTTTAATGTAAAAGATATTGCCAAAGGCTTTACACGACGAAGAAAACACAATTGTGATGTTTAGCAAATTAAAACTCTTACCGTAGCCAATAAATTGCTCGATACAATTTCCCTTTCCGGGCGATACACTTAACTGTACCATGCAACCATTTCCCTAACTTTTCCATCTATTTCGAAATACTTCGGTTGTATTTCGCTTCTATTTTTTTTATTTTTTTTTTATAAGAGAAGGGGGCAAACGAGCGGCGAGAACACTGGGGTGATCAACGTCGCCCATGGACACCTGCAACACCAGAGGAACTGCAAATGCGTTGCCGGCCTTTAAGAAAAAGATAAGCTCGCTTCTTGAAGGACCCTAAGTCGTACTGGTTTGGAAATA
The DNA here is from genome assembly GCA_000931545.1 of Papilio glaucus. Taxonomy (NCBI): domain Eukaryota; kingdom Metazoa; phylum Arthropoda; class Insecta; order Lepidoptera; family Papilionidae; genus Papilio; species Papilio glaucus. The sequence continues at coordinate 65,264 of JWHW01050640.1, read as the reverse complement.
CCGCCGAGGACAGACCGTTCCACAGCGCGGCAGTGCGTGGCAGAAAATTTCGCGAGAACCGCACTGTGGAGGAATGCCAGCCATCCAGGTGGTGTGGATGATACCTGGCGGTCTGTCGTGTCGTCCGATGACGAAACTCGGCGGCAGGAATCGTTCCAAACAGTTCTTCGGAACACTCCCCGTGGTAAATACGGTATAAAATACAGAGAGAACAGACGTCCCTCCGTAAGGCCAAAGTATCAAGCTGATCGGTAAGAGCTATTATATTCTATCTATTAAATGCTATGTATCTCTGTTAAATGATACCTTAAAGGTATGTCACTATATATGTAGGCTTTCGACTTGTGCATGGGATAGAACGATTGCCTGTAATTTGGGGCTTGATAAGTTTAGTAAAGCGAATAACATTTTCTTTTTTTTTGTCTACTGAAATAATAAATATAAACCGTGGGAGATTATGATATTTTAAAACAATATAATATAATTTGAAATCTAGGAATAAAAAAACATAAAATATTGTCGGCGTTTCACTCTTGAATTTGACCAAGCTCTATCTGACCTTCTATGAAGATAATTACTCACTAATTATTGCATAAAGCGGTAGCCGTTTGTGTTTGTTTATTTTTATTTTAGTTGCTAAGGAATTGTTTGTTTGTTGAAACACATTTTTAACATATTTTGTTGAACTAAGTCAAATAAGTTAAATTTAAATTGATTCCTTTTCTCAAAGGTTTCTTTTACAATATAAAATGTAGAATATGAAGGACCCTAAGTCATATTGGTTTGGATATACCGCTGGCGACAGATCATTCCACAGCGAGGTTGTGCGAGGAAGGAAATTATGCGAAAACCGCAAGTGAAATGCCAACCATCATCAAGATGGTATGGATGGCAGTTGGATAACGAAACTCAGCGACAGGAATTTGTCTAATCAGTTTTTCGGAATATTCCCTATCATGACGAGACGTTTCTTTGCAAAGCCAGAGAATCGAGCTGATCAATAAGTTAGGTCGTTAACGATTCGAGTCTGTCTTCGTTGTATGCCGTCAAATATAAAACAACAGCGCGAAAGTCAATCTCCACGGATTACCAACAGATATTTACACAAAGCAGAAGTGTTTTGATATTGCACCTGTGTCGCCACGTGCGCCGGTAATGAAAACTGAATAAATGACAATTTTGAAAGGTGATACGAATCTTAAGTGTTTTAAGATTTAAGTTTATATTTAATTGTTTAACAATCAATATAAAAAAGCATGAATAAATCAAGAATGCATGCAAATTTTATTACGGTTTTGTATATTTGGAAAACGAACAATTTTCTTTTACTTATGAACTTGTCGGACAAATATTATTTACTTCGTCCAAATATAGTTCAATCGCTACTTGGCTAAGTAATAATCTGGACTCCTTGCAGTCATCAAATAAAAATCTACCCCTGTAAGATAATTTATATTATTGTTTCCTTCGATTCCTCTTCTTATGTATTGTCCACTTTATGTGTTTATTAAATAAAGCAACCGTTAACTATAAATAGCAAGGCACGTCCACACGTGACGGTGACAGATATCATAATGCGTCAGTGTGGCCTACTAACAGATCTGCGTATTACTTTATTTATTGTCTATGCCTTTTTAAGATATTCAAAATTCATAAGAAAATTTTTACATAGAACTCATTCATTGTAGCGGTCTCCTATAACTTATAGGCTTATAAGCCAAGTTATTATGCCTAATTATATTAAGAAAATTTATTATGGCGTCGTCTCCTTCCGCTTCAGTGAAAACTTCCGATTATGACGTTGTCAATAGCACAATGATGTTTCGCCTTTCGTGTAGAGATTTACAAAATATAGGTGAAACAAGGAAAAATAACAAAAATTTAACTATTTGTTAAAACGCACATTCACATCAGCAATACCTTAACCTATTGTTTGATAAAATTCAACAATTGTGTTTCGATATTTATTATAAAATTTCATTCATTATAAAAATATTATCAATATCGAGTGGCTGTAGTGACGCATATTACGTCAAATTAAAAACAAAATAAATTTATATGATGTAGTTATATACCAGTGGTAAACCAACTTTATTTTTCATAGACACATTCCGCCATTTATTATTTGCAAATATTTTCCCTTCTGCTCCCTAAAGTATAATAATACCATCAGGTTATATTCAATTAATATTTTTAGGCTTTGTTTGGTTATGGTGTGAGGTTGTCACGTTTTGGATTGATTCTGTATTTCTTAATTACAGAACGAACTAACGAACGAGCCGGAGGCCTAATTTCAGTCCTCTTCCCCTTCCCATCCTTTCCTCATATGGATAGGATGGGAACGGGGAGGGGGTTAACGGGGAAAAGGAAACATCCTTATTCCTGTCTTTGCTCTCTTCTGTCCATTAAAGGTAGGCAACGCATCTGCAACACATTTGCTTGTTGCGGATGTCTATGGGTAGCGTTTACTAAACATCTGGTGATCCGCTTGCTCGTTTGCCACCTGCTACCATAAAAAAAAAAACACTATCAACCGTTCATCGAATCTCTTATACAAGAAAAATTCGTTCGCGTATTATAACTAAATATGCTCTCACGCTTAACTCAGAGGAGTAGACAGAGATTACGGATTCCCATTTGCTGCGATTCTGGCATACCTCTCTCGCGTCTTAATCTAATCGATATAAGTCCTGTGCCAACACTGCCAATCACTTTTGCAACATAAATTCGTCTTGTAACTCTCTTCATTCATCCTTTTAATATGCCCGAGCCTATTAATTTGTACGTAATTTAGACAGCAACATTTATTTGCCAATTAGTAGGTTGTGTATAATACCTAATTATCCGGCTATCCCATTATGTTAAGTGGAATCATTCCGTTTGTCTATCTATCTAGCTAGATCCCAATGAATGATATGTTTGATGTAACCAGATAGTATGATTGTCTAATTACTGATACATTAATAAACAATAGCGTCTTGTTTTAACAGACGTTCCACAGACATGTTTTTGTTCTGCGGTGAATAGTTTAATATCTCCGTTTGATTTAAGAAGAGATTTTATATAAATAATCAGCTCAGATGCTGTTTGGAATGTTATTAATCTGTTACAAAAACTACGTCTTATTCGCGAATTTATATTTGAACCATTTGAACACGGGTAAGGACAATCATAGCAACAATACATTACTATATATACTATTTCATTTTCTTATATTATCATTTCGTAAAAATGACAGGAGAGAAAATATATCACTATACTATAAGTTGATGGAAATTTAAAAATATATAATTATATTTAATATTAAAGTTGTTGCTACAATAGGCGATAGATGGCAGTTTCATTAATAAATGCATAATATCCTATCCGACCATGATGTTATAGAATTGAAGAACTCACAGAGCGATTTTTAAGCCCCCAGCCGCGTTTGCAGGCTCGCAGCTTCTGTGGAATGCAGATATATATGTAAACAATTGAATAAATTTTCACGAGGAGTTTTTATACGACATACGACTGCGTCGTGTGCGAGTGCTTGCGACTACCGCCG
>JWHW01050640.1:27739-53615 GCA_000931545.1 Papilio glaucus | reverse complement strand
AAAAAAAAAAACATGTTTTAAAACAGATTAAAATCCTCATCCATTTTGTAATTTTCGTTTAAAGTTCAATACGTTCCCCGGCCATGGTTACAATTTCAAATCTCTAACTCTTCAAAGCACGTTGAAGACTAGACCAGAACATACAGACATCAAACTAAGTTATTATAAAACGTGGCAATTTAAATTCCAAAAGTATTCGTAGTGTTTTTAGCCAAAAGCCCAATGATTATGGGTACGGACTGCCGTTCAAGAGATCATGGGTTCGACTCCGCCGTTCGACTATTGTCGTGAACCGCATCTTAACACAAGCTTTAAATATATTTGAAATAGTTAAAAGAAATATTAGACAATTATCTACTAATATGTCAAAATTTTAAAAAAAAATTGGACATAGAGTGTAATATAGCTTATAGGTAAAGTCACAAAGCTAGACAGCTGTTGTACGAATGAAAATCTTGAGTGAGGTTATGTTACTTCACTTATGTACATAAAACTCTGGTATATACTTACCTTACCTTAACCTGGAATCAATCCTATTCGTAACGCTCACACACTTAACCTAGAGGGGCAGATAGAGATTACGGTTTTTTCATTTGGCGCGATCCTGGCACACCTCTCTCGCTTCTTCTACACCCTGTGCATACATCCATTAATTCCTATTGATGAAAACCTTATGAAAATCTGTTTAGTGTTTATATTTATCGTATTCAGACTGACGAGCGAAGGAACTGTGTTTCATAAACATGTACAACTGAAGATCAACAAAAAAATTGATCACACTTGAACGATTGATTTCTTAATAATAATTAATATTAATTTATAGATACTATAGTATTATAGAAGCGTAAGAGATGTACTAGGACCGTGTCACATGGAAATCTGTTATCTCTGCCTACGACTCTAGATTAAGAACGTCAGTGCATCCTTAAGCACCAATGTTGTATAATGAACTAGCGTAGGGACGACGGCTTCGGACGGCTATTTTCTCCATACTTTCATTCCCTACTTTAGACCTTTAGGGAATAAATTTGGTAAAATGTTCGCAGGCGTAATAATAAAAATCTCTATGCAAAATTTCAAGTCTCTGGACCCTGTAGTTTGGGCTATGCGTTGAAGTATCAGTTAGTCAGTTTTTTCTTTTATATATACAGAAGATAAACACATCGCGGAGGTTCGTTATGTTGTCAAGTGAGAGTACTAAAATACAAGACGTAGACACTAAGTTTGCATTCAGAAAGTTACTAAAGGCGTAGTCAACAGGGTTCGGGATTGTTCGTTCCGCGTAATGTTGCCGTCGAAGTCGTGCATCGCGGCAAGGTGGGGATACCGGCCACGCTAGCCGCTAGCCCGCTACCTCGAGCGCCGCTCCGTTCAGTTGTCACCCGACAGCCGAGCGAGAAAGACGCGATCATATCGATCGGCGTGTTCTCATCAAAACTTTACGCGAAACTAAACTGCAGTTATAATAACGAACTGAGAGTGTTAGATCTGTGCGTAGTGTTTTCAAGTGTTGCATAGTGATGACTTTCGAATGGATCTATCGGCCTCTATGTCTCCTGGACGTGCTCTAATGTCAGAGGGGATGGAAGCTAAAGACCAGCTTGTCGAGGAAATCGTGCTCCTTGCCCTATTCATGGTGTCGGCTGCGGCCAATTCCTTGGCGTTGCTGGTCTTCTGTCGACGACCTGGATTAAGGACTATTTCCAATCGGTGAGTTAATTCGCACCTAGTTTTGTTTCGCTCTGTTAACTTTGTGTTCAGTATAAGGTCGTGTACAGGATATGGAAGTACGATCGTTAGCGACCGAGGCGAACGGGTTTCTAAATTTGATGCAAAATTCATTGTTGAATCATCTGTCTGTTCGATATTTAAGAATTAATGTCTTTGAAATATTAAAGTTAGAGGTTTTTAAAAACTACTAGTTAAACTGTACTACTGTTTACATACTTATTAAGTCAAAATAAGTTTATAGTTACAAATAATAAATAAAAATCAGGAAAATTTGACGTGTATAACAGTTCTAAGTAACCTCAGCTTGTGCCTTACTTTCACTTGAAGGAATCTCTCGATATTTAAATTAAAAGTCCAAGTAAAAATACACAAAACTATAAATATACTATTGTTCTCAGTTCGTTTGTATAAAAAACTGTATGGAAAAGTTAAACATTGGAAGATGACGACAAACGCCATCTTTTGTTTCTCATTTTTTTGCCGAACCACATCCATAGTCCGGGCTTGGAGCCAATACTAGTATTATTCTTAGAGCATTAACGTGCGAGGTGCGAGGGTACGTCTACCTGTGATTATTGTAACCTTTTACTCATTTTCTGGTGATTTATGATGGCAACATTTTTATGAATATACATGCTTTTGTTTATATTAACGACAACAATTTTCATAAATATCATCATCTCAAAATCACCTAAAAGACTTAACAATCTCACATTACATCTGTAGTTGGGAAGTTATTATTACATTTATAAAAACATTTAAACCTAATACTAAATTATTCTAAAGCTAAGCCGTAATGCTAAGACCACTTACGCTTCGAAAGTAGACAAAAAATAAACCAAACAAATAGCTATCGAACAAATGTTTCGTCACTCCAGAAGGTCAGAAAGCATCGCGTTGGGTTTTAGTAAGCCAGCCAACGATATAAAATAACTTGAACATTATAACGGTGCTCCAACATCGGGCCAACTAGCCGTGGACCGAGAAAAAGTTCAATTAAATTTTTAATTTTGCGTAATATTGATGTTAATAGAACAAGGAAATGTGTTCAAATTTATAGTTACGGAATATTTAATAATGAATCATTTTATTTTGAGACTTCAATTGCGAATAAAAAATACTATAATTAAAAACATATATTATTGCATCAAAACTTTAATTACAACAGTATATCGCTATATATATGTAATTAATGATTAAGATAAAATATATAATTGGTTAATTATGTGTTTTTACTTGCTTTAATATGATTATATATTTTGTGGGAATCCCAAATTAATAAATAATACCCAGTGATATACGAAAAAGGTTTTTTTTTATATCTGTACTAATATTATACATGCGAAAGTTTGTATGTATGGATGTATGAATTTTTGTTACTCTTTCACTCAAAAACGGCTGAACAGATCAGACAGAGATTATAGTCTGGAATAGCAAATTATTATTCCGGTAAATGTACGGTTCTCGTGGGATCTTACAGCTGCATATCTACGTATATAAAAGTTGATGTGCATTATGTTCCCTATAGATTCCGTAACGGCTACACGAACGAAGCCGGGGTGGATCACTTGTATTTATATAAAATCCTTTTTTGTATATCAATATCCATCATTATTTATTTATTGATTTGGAATATTATTATGAGTTCTAAAAGATAACGATAAAACTAAATACGTTCACAGAACTCTATCCTATAATTATGATTTTTTTTAAAATTACAATCCCATAAATTTGAAATGAACGTTTGTCCGCAATTCATGATAATGTGTCATTTTTAGCCCGTAAATTTGATGTGTACAAGAACCTTTTTAATTTTTAAGACTGGTACTAAAATTTTAAGTCGATTATCAAATCGCCATTTTCCTCTTAATTCATTTTAACTGTTTTGTATTCCCGAAAAGGTTTTGCGTCAGGCAGGCGGCCGGTAAAAACTGTAGCCAATACCTATGCATGCACTACAATTATATTGTGCCGACCCCACATAACGTGGGACATGGGCAGGGCACTTAGACGATTGACCATTTTGGTCGATTGTTTATGTCTCTACATGTATGTGCGCAAATAATGTTTACGGTAATTATCCTCAAGCTTTCAAATTCATATTTTAAAGTTGATCATCAATACAATGGATGCCTCACTTATGTTCTTTTTCATCGTTTTACGTGGCTATAACGCCTGATGTTGATAAATCATGTTTATATTTGTCGGTAGACCGTTTGAGATGCAGAATTTAATCGACTTAATCCTCGCTTTCACTAGTCAATCGTCGAGCTGGCGTGATTTATACATAATTCAGATCGGCCAGTAAATTGCTTTGGAAGGCCGGTCGACGTTTGAGTAATGAAATGTAAAATAGTACAGATTATTTACTATACTACATATGCTATTTTTAATTTGCACATCACGCTAAATATAGAGTTTCTAAAATTAAAAAATTGAACTGTCACGAAATAGTCAGAATTTAAATTTTCTAATACGCAACTTTTACACACTGACGGAAGCGGGTTTTTTATTTCACTGAACTGTGCAGGATTTTTTTTGCTTAGGCTGAATAGTTTTTTTATTATCCACTTAATATCATACACTTCCCTTGTATTTGAAATTTAAAAAAAAAAACGATTTAGTTCTATATTCAAATCTTGTATTTTTTTCTTTATTGAAACGTTCATAGTTCGTCAAACGTTCATACGATAGGTTATTTTATGTCGACGAAAGAATTATTTACAAAAAACAGCAATAGATATCGACTTTCAAGGGTACTATTGCAAATTTAACTGTCGATTTTCAATGTGTGGTCTGACCAACTAGTAACAAAGTGTCATGTATCAACGTGATGTGAGAACGTATTCTGACACTTAGCTCAAGAACACACTTATACTTCTCAAGTTTGTGAACTGGAGAGATATCTCTTGAGCGACTCATTTGGTCACCATTGTTGAACAATACATTATGGTCATTGTATATCATACTAAACCTAGTAAACCGCCCCGGCTTTACATGTGTAGTGATTAAAATGTTTGAGACATTAAGCTGTTTACTTACTTTGTTTAATTAAATGTTTATAACTATCTCGTTTGTTTGTCTGTTTGTCTACATTGTTAGTAACACAATGAGAGAACAACTCTTCAAAGAAGAATGACTAATGTTTATTGAAACTAAATAACCCGCCAGCAATGATAAATTTGGTTGAATTCAATCGTGTTTCGAGTTTTCACTTGTGAATTCAATTCCCAAATGTCATATAGTGACTATTTACCTAATTCTAATTTAAGTTTCTACGTGTAAAAAGATTGATTACATTCGAATATGTTTTGGTTTTTGGTATAGGGTAAGGCGACAAGTCCAATGGATTGATTGCTAAAGTTTTGATAGTTCATTTCATATATCAGGAATATTATTGATAGCTATGAAAAGCGACGTGTGTATGTATGAAGATTCCGAAACGGCTGGAGCGATTTTGATGAAGTTTTCAAATAGGCCCACTGGGTGTTTTTGTGAAGTTTAGTGGGATATCGGACCAACATTAGTGCTACCAGTGCGAACCCGGTGTGGATCACTAGCTGAATAACTAAGCTTGTCCTAGGAGATTGTTCACTCAATCGTACGTAGATTCGACAACACTTTGTTACGCTGTACCCCTAACCATTATTCGTATTCGAACTTCGTAACATTAGGCATTCATGCAAATAGCCATTAACGCCACAGTTACTACCAGTATCATAAGTCAATATAAACACAAGATACTGCGGCAAATGATCTGTGTCAAAGCAGTCCAGTATGATCTAATTGTAATATCACATAATACATAAGCATTATCATAAACACACAGTTCACTTTCTACGCTACCGAGTTCGCTGACCTGCTGGCTAAACGTACTAATGTTTATATTGAATAGGCCTGCTCTGTTACCACACTGATAGCGATATGTCATTGCATTCAAACTCTATGACTCAGTTTCCTTACCCTCAACGATTGGTACTCGGCCAATTGGAAATGGTAACCGCCTCTGATATATATCTGTCTGTTTTAAATCTGCCATCCGCTACTTAACCTGTTACTGACCGTGTTGCTGCATTTTAACCTCTGTTGCCTAAGAGATATGAGATAAATTAGCAAAATCGTTATGTTCAGAACCGTTGGTAAAACCAAAAACATTTTTCCTCTTTGATAATGCACAATAATGTTATGTTTTGGTTCAGTTAATCGTTCATAAGATAGATAATTAAATTATGTTTCACGTCATTTACATTCCTCTCGAAATTTTTGTAAATAAGGAAAAGAAGAAAATAGTTTTAAGTGTCAGGATTCGAATGTGCTGCCGTTGTTGGTCTTGCGGTCAAATATGACACTACCATTACTTATAATTGTGGCGCGTAGGTCGAATTTTTTTTACTGTGTTTAGTAAAATAACAGATTAAAAATATATTTGTTATTTAAATATTGTCATCTCTAAAGGCCCCGCTTCTTTGCAATTTAGGTTCACACTCAATCTAGGAATCTGGAATGGATATTTAAAGAATATAAATAACAAAATGTTTTTGACGTTAATCAATTTAAAACTAATTTGAATTTAGAGCAGTAACAACTCTTATTACGCAAATATATTAGTTACGCCATTTTAATCTGTAATTCCATGAGAAACAATCAGCTGACGGTTTTAATTTTGCCGCTTGTAAAATACATTGCCTAATGATCGACCTTTTTTGTTTTGTTTACGCAATCCTATAAGGGACGTTTGTTACGTTGATTATTATTTCCAGTTTATATTATGATTTAGATTTTGCGTCACTGGCATTGAACTATTGCTTATAGTTAAATTAAAACAATTGAAATGTATTTGATTTTGTCCGTGACGTCATCACTGTCTCATTTTTAAAATGTTAGTTGACCTTAGTTGAAATTCGTACGCGTACAGTCAATACGTAAATTATTAGAAGATAGAAACTACGTTCTCTAAACATTTTTTTCTCGACTGTACACGATCAGATATCTTTTTAACGACTACTTTCTTTGTGACAGTAATTAGTGACACTTCGGTAGTAATTTAATGCTGATAAGGTAACATTCCGACAACTAAATGCTACATTTAGCACGAAAGTGTAAGTTATGTATCAAAATTTATTTAATGTAGACTTTAGGGCTGTACAGAGCGGAATATATTTCAAACTAGTGATCTGCCCAGGCTTTGCCGTTTCGTAATTTAGGGAACATACATACATTCACACATCGCCTTTTATACACGTAGATATGCACGTGTAAAAAACAAAAAATATATATATTGAACGGGAACCGTACATTTTTTCGAGATAGAAACTAGCCTATGTGCTATTCCAGACAATAATCTATCTCTGCTAAATTTTATGTAGATCCATTCAGCTATTATTGCATGTAAGTATAACAAATATCCATACATACAAACTTTCGCATTTATAGTATTAGTACAGCTAATATAGCAGTAGATACCGTGAAATAATCTTGGTAGCGATTCAGTTTAATGTTGAAAGGGCGTGTACAACTTCTATTGATAAAATAGCCTTGATGATTGCCATTGCTTTATACGTCACAAACGCCAAGATACCGAGCTTGGCGTTTGTGACGTATAAGGCAATGGCATAGCACCGCCTTGTACAACAACGCCCAAGAGATTATGATTATAGTTATAGCTACAAGCTTTTAGAAACAACCTTAATTAAGAGTAAATTAATCTATATTAATATTAATAAAGGCGGAGAGTTTGTTTAAACGCGCTAATCTCAGAAACTACCAATCGTATTTGCATTTTAGAGCCCAATTATTACGAAAGGTTAGACCGGTCGGCAACAGGACCGGAAGGTCGAAGCTCGGACCGCCAAATAGTGTTAATTATACCAACATTTAAATAATATTTTCATATAATTAGTCAAATTTTTAATAGTTTGAAATTTTAAAGCCCCTTTTGTTTTTTTTCTCGACCTTAATACATTTTTTCAACAGTATACAAACCTTAATTTAAACTACTTGGCTGGGTTAGGTTTTAATTAAACGGCGCGGTGGGTAAAAACGTAGTGTACAGCGTTGTTTGTATTACACATAACAAAATGTAGATTTAATTGTACGCTAGCCTACATTCGCTGCCTTGCTCTTTTAAAGCTCTTACTTTGGGAAAACCGATATAAGTTAACTGGCAAATAAATATAGTAACTTCAAGGTCACGGGCAATAATGAGGGGTACTTTCATTTCTTGGACTATTCTAGATTAGATATGAACGTTATTATTACATATATTCATCGCAATAGACGTTACGAAATCCTATCGAAATGCGTGCTTTATAAATTATACCTACTCGCGTATGTATTGAACCTCTTTGGCAACAGAACAACGCTCAAAGCGATTGCTAAACTGTTGCACATAGAATTAAAAACAATTAGATGTAATTGTGGCGCTGGCGCTTGCTTAGTTTTTTTTTTTACAAATTGTTACGATCAAACACATTCAGCCAGGAAAACAGAAGCGTACGGAACTGTTTATTTTAAGTCGACCTTTTTTTGTTTTGTCAAAATATTCGGAAAAAGTTAAACAAACGCCCTACAGCATGTTTCATATTATCCGTTTTAAATTATAATCAATAACCAGCCAGTGAGAATTAAAGTGTTTGTTTGAAAAACAATTGATTTAAAAAATTGAAAACGTATAAATATGCCTTCATTCAACTTCTTATAATTCTTTGGTAATGGATACGAAAATCGATAATAATAAATTGGCGACAACGATCCTTAGGTATAAAAATGACGTGTGTGTCAAGGTGATCACGAACTAAAACAGATAATAAATATACTTTTGTTGATGTAAACATTGAAAGAAAAAGAATTGAAATGCGCCAACTGTCAGGTTAACACGTAAATTTTTCCAGGTGACGCCTGTCTTTGATAAGAACATTGAGGCTGCCGTTATTTTTGGAGTGGAGTATATTGGAAGGCAAAATGAGTTCAATACATTTAAGGCTCAATCGTTTTAAATATTTAAATATTTTCCATTTACGAATGACAAGCTGAAACAACAGAGACAGTTTTAAATAGTTTTCAATTTAAATATTTTTATTTATTTAAGTTTATCAACACAGTTTGTTGATACGGGGTTGAAGATTATTTAGAAATTGAAATTATCTATAGTGTTTGGGTTTGCTTAGCAATACTTCGTGTTTAAAAGGCGGCGAATAAAAACTTCATGGTATGGAGACAGTCATAGACAGACTAGGCGATATCTGTGACCATAGACTAGACGAAGCTTACTAGACCAATAGATCGATTGGTTGCGACTTCGATTTACATCACCCTCTTAGCGATTCTTCAGTAAAGAAGTACTTTTTATTCGGGACATTGTCTTTATAAGATACCTACTTGAAGTCGAAGATTGGGTGCAGGGTCAGAACGAGTTCAATTAAGCAATTTAGGCACATCAAGGTTGACATTATAAAGAAGTAAATAAGGGATCGGATGTCTCACTCAATCAGCCAGTAAATCCAGTTAAACTCGATAAGGCGTCCAAATACACTCGAAATTCTTTGCGTCTCTATAAACAATATAAATCCTTGTGAATAGAATACAAGAGACTTGAATCGACAACAAGCGTGCTCGGTTATCGCGCAATTATAAATCATTTTGTTTATTATCGAACAGCCCTGATTTTATTGAATGGAAGAATCCACTACATCAAGAACAAACGCTGTTTTAACTCTAAGCAAATATAATTTGCGGTAACATTACGTAAATACTAACCTGAGAGTATAGAAACATATCGCTTAATAATAAAATTAACTAAATATTTATTATATACCAAAGAAACCTGGGGTCGACAAGTAATTTTAAGTGAGGTTCGGCTACAGTTGACATTTCGTTATCGAGGCCCAAAAAAACAAAGGACTTTTAAACGTACGAAAATATTATAAGAATTAATATGCATAAAATATACACCTAATATTATTAAACATTAATTTTATGATTATAAAAAACGGACCACGTTTATCACTACGCTATTTAGAGACTTTAAATGGTACATCTCAACTTAATAATTTCATTGGTCTAGCCAGAACTGCTTGATGCCTCTCTCCGATCATTACGGGGTTAAGATGTGGGCGAGACGTGGACGGGACGGGGACGGAACGTAGTAAACACTGACGGGATGTGCTAAACATCGATGTTTTTCCCATCCCGTACGTTCCTCGTTTTCAGTCGTGTACATTTTCTATGACACGATATTACCAAAACGGCCCGTCCCCGTATTAAATTTATACTATTATCTCTTTATATTATTAACATAAAATTTCCATACCGTTATTGTTAATTAATGCATTATTGAATAATTGCAGTCTATAAAAACCATTAATTGGTCATAAAATTTTAGCACGACTTCGGTATCATGAAATCAGTGGGACGACGATCATTCGATCAATGACTGATTCTGTTTCAAATATACTAATTTGGTTACAAGAATTGCTAGCTAGGTTAGTTTGTATTTAAAACTTCAAAGACGTTTAAAAAGTAATTTGCATATCTCTCAATGTCACAGTCAAATCTTAATATAAAACAGATGTTTTTTTCTAAATTTGCGAAAAGACGCAACAAGTGTAAAGCCGATCGGATTTCGTCAACTGATTCGATTATTTATTGCTCTGAGGTCGTGCCAAAATTGGGTCGTTCGATTGCCGAGTCGAATAACAAACGCGTGAGTTATCAGACTCCCAATACCTTGACAGAGACACTGTGCAGATACTATAAGTATATATGTCAATAACAACTCCCACTCGACCCTATCGCTCATATTTTGACGAGTTACAGATCTTTAGACAGTTAAAGATCTAGATCGATTAAGATGATTCCTATTTCAAGTTTAATTTTAAATTTAGAATAGAATATTCATTAATCTCTATTCAAGTGTTATCTGCATAATGCTTACGAAATTGTACGAATAAATGTCTAAATCTACATCTCGGAATTAAATCTGCCTTTTGTCTATATAAGTAAAGTGCTGCAAGCGCTATTCCCCCCTCCCTCTTACTCATGTATTTTTGATCCACTCCTCTCACTTCTTAAAAAAGGTTAGTTACTCATTCGTAGCAAATAGATGGGATGAAGTAAAATAATAAAGGTTCATATAAGGACGTTACTAGATACGATAGTATGTATGAAAATCGATTATAAATCCAGTTTTATAATCGATTAGTAAAAAAATTGATTGTTTACGTTGTTGCCATTATGTCACGGCCTTGGTAGGTTTCCGTATACATTATTTTTGTTTTTCCTTGCTTATCCAAATAAAATGTCAATCTTACAATAATTACGAAACATTTATTTATATTACGAAGGGGCAAAGACGCTCGGCACCGAACAATGTTCAATAAACTTAACGCGTCAACGATATATCTTGTCTATTGTTTCTTGTACAAATTTTCCGTGATCTTTGATCGGCCGTGTGTCTTTGTTACCTGGTTGTTATAATGTTTTTATTTGATTTTTATCAACACTACTAGCTGCACCCGGGATAGCAATGCCACGTAAACTAAAAGTTTTTTTTTATTTTAATCCCTTCAAATATGTACAAAAATTATAAAAGCATTGTGCAAAAAGTTTCATCATAATCGAATAACATTTTCTTTTTTCATGTATATTTTTAGGGCCACAAACCTTTGAGGGCGTCCTTGGAACACCCAACCAAAGGTTCATCACAATCCGATCAATGGTTTAGGCACAAATAGAAGACCGACATAGAGAACAATAAACATATGTACATTAATATTTATTTATATAGATAGAGAACACATATTCGATGTCTTATTATCAACTCATCTTCAACATTATTGAGTAGAGTGTCAGCTGTTCGAAACTTTGAGTTCTGCCACCATTTATACCATTCCTGCATTGGAATGGCGGCATTTTACGGCGACAGCATGAAATATTAAGCTTTGCTGACGATTATTGTCGAGTCGAGTCGATGGAGATTTGGAAAAATTTAAACAACTATGAATTTTGTAAACTCTGAAGGTAATTTAACCGTGACTAGACAGACTATTATCTATAGTTCATTTTTAAATTATTAAGACTTTTCGTCATTATGGCTTTCTTAGAAGTATTAAATGGAATTCCATAATAAATCACCCAATCTCTGTGTATTTGAATGGTTTTGTTTGAAGCTTCTTTTACGTGTAGCAACGCTAATGATTTCTCAGCAACCCATATTGACTTTCTAAGAGCATTTGACATTTTCACTATCTTAATGACATGCTACTCGTTAACTCTTCGTATGCGTTTTAAACCGACGCGTGGAATGTTAGATTAACAACCATTTGGAGGTTTAGTACATTCGATTTCAATAATACAAAATGGAGTAATATTTAATACAATAAAATGCTATTAAACATTTTGTGGCCAGTACGATAACGTTGTACCTGGCTGAATGATTTGTAAACTTTTGCCTATCCACATGAAGATAAAAGAAAAATTTATTATGTCATATGGCAAACGGAAAACTATTTATAGGTTAAAAGAAATTCAATTCAGTTGTTGATATTTTAATGACGGGTCCAAGATGGCGGATATTCTTTATTTAGTCTAGCAAGTACAAAGTTGCCTGCTCTTTATCTTTTTTTAATTTACGTATCAATGTTTTTGCCTTTCATTTTATGTTTATTGAAGTTCCGAAACATAAAACATACAGTTTTTGGTAAGAAATTTGATTTGAATTATGTTTAAGTAGTAATTTATTTTCATAAGTGCGTTACCCTTTATAATTCAGCGGCGTCGGTCGGTACGGGTTTCGACTTCCAGTATATTTATAGTTGCTTGCAGAACTAGAAACGGTCTTCCTTGTTGTTATATAAGATCCGTGTGCCATTTAGGCGGCGGGCGTCAAGGGTCTGATAGACAACTTCTGTTTTATTTTGTGTATATCTAAGGTTTAAGTTACTAATGAAATTATACGAAGAATAGATATATTCACGCCCCTAAACCAGCGTTGTAGGCTGATTACGGATTTCCATTTGTCACGGCACACCTCTCGCTTCTACATTCATACATGTATGCGCGTTGGTTACGGGTACTCTTAATACCGCCTTTTTTAATATGTTACAAATCTGGTCTCTACTTTATAATTTCGGCGAATTTATCATCGTTATAAAACTATAAGATTGTTTTTAAACTAAATTTTTTTTATAGCTTCTTTATCTCTTCTAAGAATCGAATTGAGATTTATTATTGAGTGCCATTGTAATGACAATTCATATAGTTTAAAGTTTGTGAAGTGTCAGATATTTATAAAATATATTGTGTGACGTTCGTATGACGTTTATAAATTTGAACAAAAAAAAACATTGACGTGGGCGTTGACAGCCATCGATTGAGTTAGCACACAGATAACATATGATAAATTGGCAATTATAAAGTTGAATGTCAATGTCATAGTCATGTTGCAGTTGAATTGTAGAATTAGTCTTAATACAAAGAAGCTAGTTTCGAAAGTTGTGTGTTGTGTTGCTTGGTTTGGATTCAAACTTAAGAAATCACGTATTTCCCAACTATTCTTAAAAACTATGTAAGTTTCGTCGTGTGTTTGATTTATCGTCTATTTGCAAATTATTATGGTGTTTCTTTGATTTGACAATTCTGTAAACCTATAAAGTGAGTTTACAGTATTTTTAAAGCCTAAATGTAAATATTATTTCTCCTAATTTTATCTAAAGTAATTGTCGTTTCTATTGTGTTTATGTTCAACTTTCTATACAGTACGTTTCTGCAACTTTCCATTTCGCATACTACGTATTGAAAATCGATCTCAAACGTACGTGAAGCATCAATCAAACATTCAATCTGTTTGTACGTGTAAATGCTATTTGATGAATTACGAAACAAACATTCCTTAGGGTATTATTGATAATAAAATCGTGCTTTCTCTATTGAATACAATACCTTCTGTCAGACACGTTACTGTTCATAAACAAAACGGAGTGATAGTTTTTTTCTTCTTTACTGATATTGTTTGTTTGTGGCCAGTTTTAATAATAGTCTTATGACACATCGTACTATGTTCAAATACTATCGGACGCGTTCACATATACTTAATATGATTTAATTTCATTCCTATCTGTATTTTATTTATAGTTTTTATTTGTTGACAGTGAGGAAAGTCAATGAATGTAATCGAACTGAATGAAATAGAAACTATTTTATTGTTAAAGAAGTACAACCGATTGGTAGAGAATCGAGCCGGAGGCGAGTTTTGAAAGAGTCGTGTAACGATTGCGAACACGCACGGTAAAACTGTCACGCGGGTGTAGTGTACAAATAAAATAATTTAAAGCGAGGACTCTGTTATCAAAACAATAAATGTTTTGTATTAGGTTTATGATGGATGAGGACCGTATGAGATCGACCACCGATAGATCGATCGTGATGACGAAACATTTTACTTTTTGAAGGTAAAACTTCTCTAGACACGCTTGGCTTGGGATAGTAAGCTGGTGTATACGTGACGAGAGCGTTACGTAATCCCGTCAGTCAGGGCCCGGTCCAAAGAGAATATTATACTACGTTAGTCCGGCCGTTGGCTTTAGCACCAACTTGGTAATCGCTCGTGACCCAGCGGTGGGTCTTAGGGAATTTCTGGCATAGATAATTATTACTTACGTACTTTCCCTGGACCTATTTTAGGATAATTTTTAGTAGTTATATGTATATAGGTCCCATTTTACCCTTATTATTAACGTCATACTTGAATCAATATTTTTGGGTATATATTTATCTTTGAGTACTTGTTACTGTATGTTTACACTGCTGAAAACATTCACATAAAACATACTGTCATCTCGGTTTTTTTAGAGAGAAAGATAGAGAGAAACCTTGCATTGCGACAAGTTTTTACGCCAGTGGTAACCCACTGTTGTTTTGTTTATCCTGCTTGATCAGTATACCGTTGGTCATCGTATTCGGCGGCGCCGAAGCGAGTTCAATCGCCGATTGTGCCAATTTGCATTTCTAATTTCACTGACATTCGACTTATTGCATTCCTTCGGGCAACTCGCTCTCTTTGAGCCGACAAAAACTAACCTAAACAGTTACAAACTCCGTTGAATTTTATTAATTAGTCCGTAATTTCTTTTTTATTTCATTGTTTTTCAACATCTCAGGGAAATTGTCTTGTATTATAACTAATTTATTGGTTTTTACCTGCCTCTTCCACTTACTAAATCTAACTGGTTTTTTACTCATACATAACGGGGCTCGAGGTATAATCGTGTGTAAAGTAAAAATATTAAAATAAGCAATATGGATGTAATGTCCTACAAGAATCTGAATAATTTGGGTAATCCGGAGGTTGAATAAGTAAGGAAAAAAAAATTTAAAAATAAATGATAAAATGCGTACTGACTTTGGTTTTGTTTGGTTCCAATTATTGGTAAAACGTGAAAAATATTAATTAAAAAGTAGAAATATCTTTGCCTCTACTTATCAATTCGAAAATATTTTTCATTCCCTACCCGCCATCGTATTTAAATTTAGAACAGGCAATTGAATAACGGAGTTGATCAAATCAGCACACACATATTATCGTGTGCCAGTATTGTTTACACAGTTCTTTATAAAAAAAAATCACGTTATTCCCAACACTAATTTTGAGAATACTATACGTCTCCAATTTGGTTACTGTTACCATTGTTTTTTTTTGTGCTCGTCATTACAGACTATAAATAAATATGGGAATGTTTATAATTATAGATAATACGCATATGGTTTCCTGTATACAGATGATATAATCTTAAAGTACGTAACTAAACGTTCACTGTTGCCAACTGCTATTACATTTTTTAATCTGTTAATCTACCGCAGCATCTCATGTTATTAATATTAAGCTCTTCATTTAGAAAGCGTCAAAGTTTATAAACATGTCTTGGATTTTGCAAATACAATATGTTACAACGTGACTTATTGTAGATGCCATATTTTGAGATTGACATCTAAAAACGCGGGAGATTTCGATTTTTTTAACCGCCTTCCTATTTACATCTGTATTACGCCGGAAATAGAATCGACGAATTTAATTTTTAAGATGATTATCTCTACTCGTCTTTGTGACACAGTATATACCCACTATTTATTATGTATAAGTTATGTGGCATTGTTGTAGCTTAGGTAACTTGGAATGATGTCGTAATATATTGTTTTGTAAAAAGACAAACGCGATCACGCTCGTGATTCGAAAGGGATGGATAGAGATAACGAAATTCGATTTTGCAGGGGTCTTTCGCATCTTATTTATATCTATACTGATAAGTCAATATATGCTCGTCAGTTATGAGCCCACTCTTATATCGTCCAATGACAAATCTTCTTGATATATGACTGCCTTTGACGTCCTCTACAACGCCGCGTCTCACCGTTGCTTTCAAAGTTTATTTCTTCGATTAACTGACATACATTACATGCACATATCCTTTAAACATGCAATTCTAATTTGCATGAATTAAATATGGTATTAAATCCGCATGTAATAGAGATAAAAAGACGTAGAGTGGAAAGTAGAAGAAAAAAGACATAAAGAGAAGAATTACTGCCCAATGCTGTCAGTATTTTTGATTGGGCTAAAAGCATGTGAACTAAACCTTCAGAGTAAATTACCGCAGGGCTTGCAGAGGAAACCTTGTGGGCGTTACTCTCGTGGCGATTGCGTTTACATTGCTCGGTCACTAAAAAGCTTCCGGTTATGTAATTGATTAAATAGTATAATCGATTAACTTGTATATCGATTAACAATCGTGACCCCATCGATTAAGTAATTCATTGAACCTTGTGCATTAGCCACGTATTAATTGCTGCGCTTTGTGCTCGCTTGCTCTTTTGCATTTCAATTCTTAATAACAATCGGGAAACTCGATGAAGGGTAAATAGTAAGGTCGATCGCGAAACAATTAAAATAATTATTAACTGCCAGTATTTATTATTTGTTTTTTTTTAAGTGTCTTTTTTGTTTGACCATTGTCGATTTTAGATAATAATTTGGAGAAATTCGTCTAATAAAGTGAAAGGTGTATAACCAGTCGGTCATGAAACCATATTTAAAGATGCTTTGAATAATAGTTGCATCTAAGTATGTACTCCTTAAGAGTCACGTTAATTTTTTTATATACTTTACCAAGTGATTGATGTTTCTTACAGACATGGCCCGATGTCAGTTCCCTTCCCCTTCCTATCCTTTCCTACATAGGTTAAGATGGGAATGGGCAGAGGATTGGACAGGGGAGAAGGAGAAGGAAATATCCTGTTTCCTATATATCTCCACTTCTGTTCATTAAAGGTAGGTACCGCATCTGCAACTCATTTGCTTGTTGCGGACGCCTATGTATAGCGGTTACTTAACATCAGGTGATCCGCTTGCTCATTTGCCACCTTTTTCCATTAAAAACACTACTTTGTTTGAACATTATTAAAAAGTTAATTTTAAACTCGACTAAGAATCGACGTTTCTGAACGAAACCCATTACTTCACATAAAACAAGATGCATTACAATTGACAGTTTATTTTTTCCAAAAAAAAGTAATGTGCAATTGAGATAAATTGTTTATCTTAAATATGTTTTTGGTGCCGCATATTGTGGACTAAAGCTGTTGTTTTTGTCAGTCATAAATTAAAGATATACATAAATTAACATCTATTACGATTAGTATGTACAGTTTTAATTACGCTAGCGGAAAAATTCTTCCACCATGCGACTAACAACGGAACGATTCGTTAGTTCCGCTCTTTTATCGTTTTATTGTATGAACGTCAACAGAACTTAAATACAGATTAAAATAAGCAATTTGTCACACAAAAAAATCCAGCTAATGTACACAGATAAAAAATTACTACGCGAGGTGTGCGAGATTTGAAATATTTAAGGAGAAGCGAAGAAAAGTAAAATTTATTTCACATATTATAAATAAATTTTAGGCGATAAAGTTAATATTTACGTGAAATATCTACGATAGACTAAGTAGTGGAAATAGTACACAAAATGATTATTTTTCTACAGACTGGAGATCCAAGTTCGATTATGATAAATTTTTATACGTATTATATATATCTACTAGCAGTTGCCCGCGGCTTCGCACGCACTCCTTTGTTATTTGCCTCATAATAAATAAACACAGTAATTATATATTACTTTTTTTTCCTCGAATCCCGTTGAACTCATACAAAAAATTTCATCAAAATCGGTCCAGCTGTCTAGGAGGAGTTCAGTGAAATATACACGCACACAAGAAAGATATATAGACATAATAATACATAAATATTCTGTTACATTATTCCATTTTATTTATTACCACTGACAGGACCACGGGGCTATTTTATTGAACCATTAAACAGCTAATTTGTACGCGGCTTCAATCAATTTCAATAACTTGTTTAAATTCGATGGTCCGATGTTTCTCATACATTACAATAATCTCGAACAGCCATGTCACACTTGATTATATAAATAGCAATAAATATATTTTATTTCCCTCCAATGAAGGCTAAAGTATAATAAAGTTTTAAAACAAACGGTATTGTTTTTTTATTCATTTATAATAAATGAAAGATAAAAAAAAACGTTTTTTAATCTGTGTTTCATGTTCTATTCCTTCGGAAATATTGTTTAAGATTCGCGAATACGTAAATATGTATTGTAATTATTTGGGAATAAAGCAAATTGAATAATTTCTGCTTAAATGTATTTAAGCAGAAATTACTCAAATATAAGTAAAAAAAAATGTACACGAATAGAAGCGATGTTATATTTAATTTAATCGCATTTAAAGTCAACGAACAATGTCCACGGTCAAGGTGGCGAATGCCGAGAACTTAGTTTTTCTTTCCACAACGTTGAATAATTCAAATATAGTCAAACTATTATGTACTAAAAGCAATATAACACACATTTTGTTTATTTTAAATGTTTAAAAATATTAGCGTTTTTTTTATTATAAAATAATCAATAAAGAAAAAAATTGATGAATAAATACGACTGTAATCACTATATAGGTAGAGATAACGTATTTCCATTTATCACAGTCCTGGCATACCTCTCGCTTCTTCTACATCCATACATCCATCTATGTATACATGCTCGTCGATTACGAGTGTTCGGCGTTTTAAATACGTTTATACGACAAATTTGTTCGATATAACTTCGCCTACGACGAGTGGAGCTCACTTTTGAAAGATAAATTTGCCTTGTCATTCTTTCATCACAACCCGCCCGGACCGGGGTGAAGAAGTCATTAAATATTTTCATATAAAGTGTTAGATATTAAATATTCCCATAAAGTCTGATGTTATTTAACAGAAGATGACAAATTTCTTAAGAATCCACGCCACTCATAATCCTGTGTTACTGACAATGTGAATATTAGCACTTTATATCTTAACTACATTTGGCGTTGCGGTAAATCTAAAGGAATAAAAACACTATTTATATACAGTGACTAATTTTCTTACTCAGTGATCCATGGAATTACTTTTGCAAGTTAATTTTGTCATCGTAATGCCTATATAATCTGTGGAAATGTAAGTGTTTTGACATTTAGAATTTTTTATCTGTAGAATCGATTTTTGAATTTGTTAAATAAATAGCATTTTTTTACATATGTCGACTTACTAAAATTATAACAAGACATAATTTATACATTTGTTAATGTCTAATTTGAATTCTCGTCCCATCAAGGGACAAACACTTGAATGTTACAATAAATACTATTAGAGGAAGACAAATTTCGTCATTGTCTACCACATAGCAATGTCACGCTTCTCCAATTGTGACCGTATTATTAATGTTATCTCATTTGTCTAATGCTTTCAAAACGAAACTCGTTTGACTTTGTGCTAAGTCATCGTTAGTTGGGAATTTGTTAACTTTTTGCATTACTATATCTTTAAGTGAAGCGAAAACTTCAAAGATATTGGACGTACGGAGGTGTGTCAGTTGGCGTATATTATCTGTGGAGGCATATATCAATGTGTAATTCCCTTTATGAATTATCGATGTCTAGAAAGATGTAGACGATTTGATGTCGATGATAGTAATTTATTATGGACTTAAGGCGATCAATACGTGTACGCTGCGTGGAATAATGGAGAACGATGGTCTGGAAATAAAGGTAAGGACACACTGCCAACTATCAAACTGACAGTGTATTTGCCAATTTATGAATGACGCAAATGTTTAAATATATATATTCATAATCTTAAATACTCGTGTTGTGTTTTCTAGACATATGTACATGTTTATTGTTACTTAATATCGACGCAAGATGAAAAAAATCCATGATTTTTGCGCCTCGGAGTATGTTATTAGAGTTCATTGAACTTAAAATATTTTTTTATTGAGAGGTAGCTTGAAAACTAAAAGTTTTAACTATAATTTTTTTATTTCATTTGTTATCTTTGTTTTTAATCGCGAAATAATGAGTACCCGTAACCAAAGATCATCTATGCATAGATGTATGGACGTAGAAGAAGCGACAGAGGTGTGCCAGCGCCATATGGAAATCCGTGATCTCTGCCTACTCCTATGGGTAAAGGGCGTCATTATAATCAAGTCAAATAAATTTTCAGTGAAGTTGGAGATGTTTTCTTAGTTGCAACAGATTATACAAGGTTTGTTACGCAATCAACAACAGAGTTGCCATTTCCCACTTTATTGTATTTACTCTGTAATTGTTTGTACAATGAGATTAGGATTGTCTAGAAGTTATTCTGAGAGTGTTTCGCAAATTGCTATGCACTGTATTATTTGAAGTCACGAAATTATTTATGTGTCTTAGTTCTCACTACATCGTGTTGATTTAAATGTTTTTAATGGCATTCTTTATTTACTACGTCGTGTCTGTCCGTGACAATGTAATTGTGATTGTTGTTACTTTCGAATGTTTTAAATATAACTAATATTCAATATTAAGCATAAACTTGTATGTTAATATTCAATCTTTATGCTTAAACATCAGCTCTTGTTGAAATCGAATAAGGTTAGACGTTTTCATCCTACTGGAGCAGCAGTACCGATTCCGCTCCTTAAAGTACAGTAGGAGTGACAGAGCTCCGCAATCAACAGCGCAGCCGTTGCATGAATAGGTCGACATCACAGAAAACGATGCGTTTCGACTGATGAGTGAGGTTATCTGGGGCGTTTCTCTATATTCTCCATTACCTTTATATCCAATTTTCTCCTCCTTTCCTTTTATTATCCCTCCTCAGCTTCACATAAATACTAGCTCATTTTAAATTACAGTGATAGTGATACTAATTTAGCCTGAACTAAACACTTTTTTTTAACTTAGTCTGTAGTATCTTTAGTGTTATAAAATTTATTTTAAATATTATTTGTTTCTTTTTGCTTAATTACTTTGTCAATTAGTGTCATGTAATGTTTCTAGTAATTAAGGAACTCCCAGAGATATCACCAACATTAGTGTAGAATGCGAACAATTGTTTATCACACTGACATAAGACATGTAACCTACGTTTGGTATGTACAGACCAATGATATTTTATACTATAGATGTTATAAGCATACGAAATCACCGGTTAAAAGTATTTCAAAGACACAACATTCTCACAATGTCGAATGGTATAAAAAGGATAGCGTAATTAAATTAATAAGAAGAAAAAAGACAGCTAGTGTTTGACACTGCGTAAATGTAAACACGTCACGTGAACTAGAGAAAAAATGTCCAGTTTTCAATGTTTCCAAGTGTTCACTTTTCGCCCGCTAATGACATGTCCGCTACATTTTTGTATTGTATATTATTGGTACAAAAGTGCCACGAATTCTTATTGAATTCAGCAGAGTTTAAATATTTTTATCTGATCGAAACTTTAAAATGCACTTCATAGTGTTAGAGGCTGTTATCTCATAAAAACAAATGTGTTTCATAGTTTACAACATTCAAATACGTTAAAACAAACTGCGTGTTATATCACGATTCCGAAGTGTCATTACCATAGACTTGGCGCTCTTAGTTGTCAACTGTCATTATCATCTACCAACCACAGTAATGTCGCATAGATAATAAATTGAAACTGTATTACAGATAGTCCAACAATTGAAAATTTCAATTCTATCCGTCACTTCACCAGTCACGTCATCAAGATTTTGACGTCTATACAAACACGATCTAACGTTATCAAACCTGTAATATCATTATTATGTATTGTTAGCTGGAAATAGAATACTTAATGAGGTTTTTTCACTTTTTTCGCTACCAATTGTTTTTTTACAATAATCACAGATTAAAAAATGCTCGATAAACGGATGTGACAATTT
Organism: Papilio glaucus; assembly: GCA_000931545.1. Classification (NCBI taxonomy): domain Eukaryota; kingdom Metazoa; phylum Arthropoda; class Insecta; order Lepidoptera; family Papilionidae; genus Papilio; species Papilio glaucus. The sequence continues at coordinate 31,575 of JWHW01050640.1, read as the reverse complement.
GTTTATTGATTCCCACGTAATTTGTAGCGTAGCGTATCGCCGCAAACAATTCTAAACCTCAATTACATTCTGATTGCTTTAAAAAGACCTTAATCACTCGACCATTATCATTCGTTGAAGGCATTTGATAATTATCTTTGATGACGTTTCTGATTTTCCTTGATACGACACGTGCGTTTTGATTTAAGTTTTCATTGATTTCATTTTATCATAATTAAGTAGCAGATATGAAGAAAGTGTCCTAATTAGGACGCCTTTTCTGTACCTTACTTCATGTTTTTACATTTACGCTAAGTTACAAATCTTTTTTATAGACCAAACTTTTAAATAATTGCATTCTTTATTAATTTATATTATAAAAAGTGAAGAAGTGTTTGTTATAATTATTTTTCATAATATTTTAGTTAATACTTTTTAGTATCAGATAAGAATTTATATTAAATTTATAATGAAAATCGGAGCTTTCGCACTCCGCCAGGTGAAATCTAGGTTTCGCCTTGATGCTAATGCATTTAGTGCTTCCATTGACCTATTTAGACGGCAGTAGCATTAATGCATGCTGCCGGGCTCGTTTCTGAATACAAGGAGCGGAAAAATGGCCACTTACACGTGCTTGGCGTCTTTAAAATGTCTTTAGTGACGATTTGAAATAGCTTTGGCCAACTTTTTTTTTAAATTTATGTTTCTTAACGTACAGGGGATTATTTTTCTTGATTATTTATTTTTGAAATATTGTCGCGCTTTCTCAATCCTTAGTAGTTGGGGGCTACTTTTCCGCAACTCCACGACTTGCGCGTATTTTGCGCGTGTCGGCAGTCCTTACGGCCTGTGTTTTTTTTTTAAATATAATGATGCCAACTGATATTATAAATAGTGAAATGGTGTTTACGTTATACTTTAAACTTACTAATTTACAATGTCAATTGTATTTATATTTTTATACACGACGCTATGAAATCTGTGTAATGATAACATTCTAAATATAAACCGTGAAACGAATGCGAAGAATAGGTACAAAAGCTGAACTAAATCATTTATATTTTAATTAGTGTTAAACCCAATGCGGAAGATGGCGACGTTACGCGATTTGTTATAAGTTCAGAAATCTAGAAATGTTTGCAAAACATTTAATAGAATTACGAAAATATTTTATATGTATACAGTTTGTTACGATTCGTTATGTCATCGTAATAAACGATGTATTGATGTTCAAGGATTTTTGTTTTCACATGCGAAGAATATATCATTTTACGTGGTCACTTAAAAAGAAATAAATCAAACACAGACTTAAAATTTTCGCGGGTTCTCAAAACATTTGGCAACATCAACTAATTATTTATCATGTAAACTCTTTGCAAATATACATGATGAATACTGGCCGAAAATATTCTTTTAAATTTATGATTATTCGCGAACAAATTAAAACGACACCATGAATCTTGTGACGCACGCTGTCAAATGGAATTGGACAGGAGGAAATTTTTAAAAACGACTTTCTTAGAAGACATCGCCGAGAAGGAACTATTTACTGCCACCACAAGTAGGGCATGCTTATAAAAGAGAATAAATTAAACGACTTCAGACGAAATAGGTCAATAAAATATTTAAATAATTTACACCATAAATTATGTTTATTTATACTTTTTTATACATAAATAAAAAGCTTATCCATTATCCGTGGCAATTAAATAATCTAAAGCATTCGAATTTCAAATACATTGAATAATAATGTGAACCATTTCAATAATCATTCAGATTTTATTTTTGTATAAAAATGGATAACAAAATTTATATAGCCAACATATTATATTCAGTATTAATAACTATTTTTAAACAAAAAAAATGAAATATGCAATTTATTTCAACTGACAAAACCTTTATGAATTTAGAAAAATCCTTTTTTAATGTTCGCCTACGTGATAACAACAGAAATCTCTGTCCAAAATGTCAAGTCTCTAGCCGCAGTATTTTAGGTTGTGGGTTGATAGATTAGTCTATTATATTACTTTGTTATAAATAATTGTCAGCTCAAATTATGATCCATAAGTAAATAATAGTTACAGCTACATACATATAATACAAATGACGTGAAGTTAATTATTTGATGCGGACAAAATCGCAGGCAACAGCGCCTTTTTAATGAATTAATGTAATGATAAAAAAGAATCGGGAACATTGTATAAATCAACATTACGCCGACACAATTATCTAGATGGCAATTACACTTAGGCGGAATTGGGTCATGTCTGATGATACAGCGTCGGGTTTTCAGGTGAAGGTCAACGCATCTGGCTTAGGCAGGGGAGTGTACAGTTTTCAGGTTATGTTTGCCGGATGTCAATTCGGATGTATTACTTAGTGGATGGAAAAACTTTTTGCAAGGGTGTTTACGATCGTTAAATAAGATTGTTATAGTTACATTGGCCGCTGATATAAGTGAGGTTATAAATAGGGAAGATTATGTTTGTAACACAAGTTTTTTGGTCTTTGATTTGTTTTAAATTCAAGTAGGTTTGTGAATTGATAATGGGAGTGACAGTCACGTTCCATTATTCGTCTAATAATTAAGAGGGAGAAATTTTAGAGGTAAAGTTTTCACTTTATGTAGCTTGAAAACCTCTTTCTTGTTAATTCATTGCTTTTATTGACCGAACCGCCCATTAGTTATTGAACCCGTTGAAGCAGAGTCCTCAGCAGGTTGGACCCTATGAAGGGTAAATACCTAATATTAAAATTTATTTTAATTTTAATTATAAACTGATATAATATTAAAACGAGCATTGGCAACAATTTTAAATTATTTCACCTTGATTTGAACACGTTGTAGGCATGCGATCTTTTCAATTAAATTTACATAAATGTGACGTTTTGTTTTAAAATTAAAACATCAACCAACTGAGTAAATATTGAAGGAGTCGTTTTCGAGTCTTCATTTTCGACCGCTAATGGTATATCTGCTACTTTTTGTATAATTATATCATTGTATATGTACAATATATAACATACACATTAATGAAGAAAGTACATTGTCAGAGCCCGAAGTAGATGCATGAATGGGCCGGCTTGACAGGTATAATACCACGACCTTATAGAAGAAAGGAGTGAAGGAGAAGGCTCCAATTCTAGGCCTCTTCTGCCGAATGTGAACGGGAAAAGGATTTGAAGGGGGATAGGTAAAGGAAATACATTTTTTCCTGTTTATCTCCCCTGCATTTCCTATCCTATGTTCATTAAACCAATTTCTGTTGAATTCTGTCGTTTCTTTTTTTTCTGTCGGCCATGTTGATTGTCGTTGCTTGAGCCAGTGGAACAATGGACTTGCTTCCGTCAACTCGAGGCCGGTTGTTTTGCAATGGTACGGTTTGCTTGCTTCTGACCATCTGCAGTTTGCATTTCAACTAACAAATGGAATTCAATGGAATGGAACTTTCTCGAAAGTAATGCCACTAGCCGAATTAAAGAAACGAATTACATTTTCAAACTAATGTTAATATATTAAACCATTTCTTTTTATATTTTCCTTTCGATTTGTTCAATTCGTGGCTGTTTAAAATACGTTTGTTATAAATTTTTAATTAACACACGAGTACAAAGCATAAACACATGTCCTAGTTGGACTTACCACTTCTGGAAAGCATATTTTTAATTCTAACTTTGTCTATAATGTTTTTGTATTATTCCTCTTATAATTGAAGACTGGATTTATGATATCTTGGAAATTGTAATTAAACAAATTTAGATTTTATCGTGTTTAGTATTTCACATCACTAATGGTCACACCTTGGAAGATATTCATCTACGTCATTCTAAATCTAGGTTTTAAAATATCCGTGTCA
>JWHW01050640.1:14253-26691 GCA_000931545.1 Papilio glaucus | reverse complement strand
AAATATTTCAATTATCACTTTATTTTGATGCCGGATGGATAGGAAATATATCAATTTGTACATTATTGTTTACAGAATAATAAAATATGGTTTCGTTGTAGAGTGATTATAGTTTTTACAACGTTATGTATGACGTCATGATGACTCATCACGCTATAAGGTTCACTTTAGTACCTGTTTTATTTTGACATTTCGGTTGTCATTTTGTAGTCTGGTGCTGAAGGGTTAACACACGAGTACAAAGCATAAACTCATGTCCTAGTTGGACTTACCACTTCTGGAAAGCGTATTTTTAATTTTAACTTTGTCACTATAATGTTTTCTATTATTCCTCCTATAATTGAAGACTGGATTTATGATATCTTGGAAATTGTAATTAAACAAATTTAGATTTTATCGTGTTTTAGTACTTCACATCACTAATGGTCACACCTTGGAAGTTATTCATCTACGTCTTTCTAAATCTAGGTTTTAAAATATCCGTGTCATAAGGAACCCGTTGTAGCTTTTTGATTGCGTTAGCAAGATCAAAAACTCGTATAATTGTAAAACTAAAATCTCGTCAGTCCTTCCGTAAATCTAGTATTGTTCAAACAGGTGTTTGTTCACGAGTTTTACGAAACCCGATCTGTATTCAAGCTGCCTTTGTCGGTGGTGTACACTAAATAAAACGCGCTGGACCGTAACTCAAACAAAGAACATTTCGTACGCGCCGCACATACTAACACCAGTTTATTCGTATTCATTAAGTTAAATACAATGTAACTAAATATCTCGTCGTCGTTGTTTCAGCCGATATGTGTCCACTGCTGGACGTAGACCTCCCCCGCTGATTGCCACAAAGACCCGATCCTCTGACACCCTCATCCAGAGGGCTCTAGCAACTTTGACTACATATGTTATGACTAAATATAACTATATATGTGTGACTAAATATGTATATAAAGAAATTAAAAATAGTTGTCCAAATATATTCGTAAACCTCGTTGGATTGGCAACTCGGTTACACTCAATAAATTGGCACTTCTAAGGCAAACAGACACTTTTATTCATTATTATAACATTTTAAGTAATAATTGTAAACCTTCGTAATATACAATTAACGTACAAAAACGAAGGCGGGAAACGTCGCTACATTAAAAGATAAATTGCAAACCGTACAGTTGGCAACAGGTTGTCTCAAACAGTTGGGTAGCCAGCTGGTTTAGTGCGTAAGGTGAAAGCCCTCGTTAAGTTTTCCATTATTTTCTTTAGCCTCGCTCCACTGTCACGCGTATGACGTACACTTTAAAAGTAAATCTGTCCACCTAATGTCATTGACCCTCTTGGTTTACGCACTGCTCTGTTATGCGTTCAAAGGGTTGGTCAAAAGCCATATTTGTTTGAACTATTTGTCAAAACATTTGATTAAACTTCATGAGTGAATTGGTTACGGTATGTAATTGTAGATAATTGAACTAAAAGTCAATTTTACAAAACAAAAAAGCAATAAGAAATTAGGTTATAATACTAAAAAGCAAAAATAATCAATAATACAAATTATTAATTACGTAATAATTAATAAATTTTAAGTTATGTTGTTGGTAATAATTCTATTTATAGCGGTTATAATAATAAAAAGCAAAAATAATCATTAATACAAATTATTAATTACGTAATAATTATTAAATTTCATGTTATGTTGTTGGTAATAATTCTATTTATAGCGGTTATAATAATAAAAAGCAAAAATAATCATTAATACAAATTATTAATTACGTAATAATTAATAAATTCTATGTTATGTTGTTGGTAATAATTCTATTTATAGCGAAGGGTCTTTTAATGTTAATAATCCCGTATTAAGATTTTTTAATAAATTGAAAGTGTTAATTTGTAGTTATTAACATAAAATTGCTTTCGGTAATAATTCAAAATGGCCGCTCGCTCACGAATTAAAGGTTTGAGTTATGAGTCCCAGCGGGTTTAACTAAGGGCTCAGTTTTCGGAATCAGTACAAATTGCCTGATTTAAATTTGCTTAGTTGCGACATGTTCATTTAAATTTTGGGATAGTGAAAAAGGACTATCAATTGCCGTTATATAGCAATTAAAATGTTAACGCGTTTTTAAGTAACAGAAGATAAGCCTTCGCAATTTAATTAAATAAGCCAGTTTGTAACAATGAGCTTTAATTATTTTGTTTACAGTTCCCTGATACGAATATAATTATGCGAAATTATTTACATGCAGCGGTGAATATACACGTTACAACAGAAGTAAATTTATAAAAAATAATAATATAACTATTAAATCCAGCGTATGAATTTATTAAGAAATAAATAATACAAAACTAAGCAATAGGTGACCTCCGTCATCTATCAAAATTCCCAATAATCGAAAGTTATTCAATTGCCAGTAGCTGCGTGCGGAAGAAGAGGGTGGACTAAAAATAGTGGTGCAGTGTCTTCCTCAACGGAGAAGCGGAGTAGTATGGCGTGACGTAGAAGTATTCTGAGTTTCATCTTGGATTTTTCACTTCGGTCTGCAGTTATGACTGCCTGTGTTTTTTTTAAATTATTGGATGTGTTTATAATTGCCTTGTGGCGAATAAAGGTAAAATTCGAAGCAAAATTTTCCAGCCAGTATACTAAATAGCAGAAATCTTCGTAATTGATCAGACGTCAGATTGATCGAACCACAGAAAAAAAAATAGTGTCATTGTTATTGTTGCTTACAAAAACAAGTTTCATTATGATTTAGATATTTTTGATATTAATTAAGAACTATTGTAGACTTTGTTGTCATTATTTTACGAAAGGAATAATTATTTTAATAAGTGACAATTAGATTTCTTTATAAAAATGTGTTTGGATTAAAATAACCTTCGTTAGTTATCAATAATGAACTCAATTAAATTAGATTTAACTTTTTTATATCATCTTTCACGATTGTTTCGGAGTCATGGGCAATTTTGTTTCATAATTTATGTTTGCGAGTTTCTGATGAACGGTACATTTGTTTCTTCATGTACACATCCAAACGATTTAACATAGTTGTTGGACTGTATTACTATGTTATATGCTGGAGTGAAGGCAAAGAAAGTAAACGATATCACGTTGTTGAAGCACCTGTATTTAAGACTATGTTTAACACTTAATATAATCGCAGGCGCATTTCCGTTGCCGTGTGTGAGCGCGGAGAACAGTTAGCGATAGCTCCCTCCCTCCGCGTCTCCTGTACACAGTTTAGTTGGGTCAAAAAAGTGTTTTTAATTGTACTTCTAACATAAAAAGTTCAAATCACAAAGCTTCGCGAAGCTTCTTCTTTAAAAATACTAAATTATTGTAGTCCCATAAGTAGTCATATTACGAATTGGCTGACAAAACATATAGAAATATTTTATTTTCTGACATAATTTTTCTTATCATCACTCACAATAGATCATGTGCTAGACTGACGTAAACTGGTTTTTATAACCTAAAAATTATTCGCTATTTGATCGTAATCCAAACAAAAACATATTAACCCGTAGGTGTGACGACAATGGAAATAGTAGGCCATAAAAATCTGGTGGCCTCCAGCTGTCAATGAAATAGCCTCGGTATATGCTAGAACTCAAATGTGTGAATGTATTCGTCTGTGTTGACGGTTTTAGCATATCTTTCCAAATCAAGCTTATATCCTTATAGCTTTCAAGTGTAAAATTAATCTATACGTTTTTAAAACAAATTACTGTCTGTCTGTCGCCTTTATCTCAACAGATACAACAGATATAGACGGAGTGATATATTGATAAGGCTAAGGCACTAATTTACACTAATCGGTAATTACCTTATAAATTACCGATTTGTGTAAATTAGTGCTAATATCTGCACCGACCGCACGGGTAACTCGCACTGTGTTACCTGTGCGAAGTCGGGTCAGGTCACTAGTATTAAATAAAACATAGATACGTTGTTCAAATTCTAAATTTACTAATTATTCTTTTAAATCATGCTAATGGATTTCTCAAAAAAGATGGAATATTGCTATAACATATTGCTGCCGAGAATCGACGGTAAAATAAACTGTCACGTTATCAAATTACAATGTGTCAAGGAGGTTATTGACAACTTTTTGTTTAAAACACCCTGTGACCCTCTGTCAGTGAATTTAAAAGAACCTCTGACACCAATGATTTGACAAATACCTATTGTTTACTGGACGAAGTTGAATATAAAACATTACATAAGACATGCTGAGAAACACTAAAATGGTGTTAGATAAGGAAATGTAATCTCAAACATTCTGCAAGCAAGGAGCCGTAGTATTTAAAGCGACAAGCATTGTAATCGTTTTTATGAGTCATTTAAATTTATTTAAAACTAATTGAGTCCGACAAGTCCGTAGGGTTGCCACTCGTTTTATTACAAAATAATATACGTTATTTCTAGTTTCTATACAGTTAATTATACTCTTTGAACTCTATCTACTCTTTAAAACGACATAGGACGCGAAAAACTTTATTTTGCATGATTTAATTTCGATTTATTTTACATATATTTGATTATATCGGTTGCTACTATTGGTCGGTAATAGATTCCATAACTGAAGATTTATGCACTGTGGCTATATCAAAATTTTTTGTCTTTAACTTAAATATAGCCTGGAAGGTTTAGCACCTGCTTAATATTTATAATTATTTGTTTACGATGCTAAAAGTTATAAAAATATGTCTTAATCAAAACGAAACTGTACTTTTCTAACTCTAATAACTAGTATATCTTATGTGCACAGTAAAAAAGTGACAACCCTACCAACAACACGCTTCCTTACACTGTAAAAAAGATGTGAGACCCTTGGAATTCACTCCATTTTCATTAATAAATCTTTTTGTGTTTTCATTAGATTTTATCTCATGATATGCTAAAATTTCAGCTTAAGATAAAATAAAACAACAAGATTTTTATTTACGTGCTTACTTTAAGATTATTTACCTACGTTTAAGGAAAACCACATTAAATTTCGATCGAAGTACAAATTGAAGGCGATGTTGACACAATAAACTGTGTCGGCGAGTAACAATTTCACTGTCTCCCTTCCACTAACAAATATCGTATAATTCTATCTTTGTCACTTTTGACAGTCTGATAATATTAGGTTAATATCGGTGTTACCATAGTCGAGTCTAATTTTTACACAAATAAAACGAACTTATTAGGAATAAGTGTAGGAAGTGATGTAAATTTCTTAGTAAATTACGCCATAAAAATTGATTGTACAACAGTGATGACATGGCAAGAAATTTAATCTGCATCACATTTAATTTCTTCTAAGCCATTTAAAAGGTTTAGAGGATCACATTTGATACAGTTTCATGGTTGACAAACATTATTATTATAAAACGATCCCATGAAGGTTTGTTTGTATTTTATATCACGCTGGCCTTACTGTTCCATGTGTAGAATTCTTTTCCGCTTACATACATTCGTTTGAATCTTGAATTGCTTATAAATATAACTGCTTAAAATCACAATACCTACATAATACACGTTGCAAACTCTTCCGGAACATTCACCAAATGCAACTGATTTTTTTTGCCATCATCAGATCGCATTGGCATTGTTTTATTGAAATAACGATAATGCATTAACTACTTCAAACTATGAGCTAAAATCATATTGATCAAATATTTACTTTCATGATCTATTTCCATTTTTATTGAAAGAAAATTATTTGGTGACAATCACATTTCGCTCTAAGAATATAATCTGCAGATGTTTTTATAAATATTATATTAAATTAGCCAAATTACTAAATACATACTTTGGAATAGTTAGAATTCGAGGGAAATGAAACGGAAATTCATTACCAAAGAAATTATCCCTAAACCTATTGGTACGGAAAAACTGAAATAAATAATTAAATCTTCAATTAAACAGCTCGGAATTTAAAACGGAAGATCAAAGTTAAGCGATCGGTCCTAACTTATGGTTACTTAAATATCGGTCGGATTAATAAAAAAAATGAGTGTTTCTTAATCATTTTATTATTCTTATTTTTATTATCTGTATTTGACAATATGGCGTTCATGTCATCTGTCAAATCGTAATTAAAATGCGGAAGTCTGTTGGGAATATCGTTTAGTCTCACGTACAGACACAATGTGAATGATGAATTGAGCAATTCTGTGCTGATTTCTAACGCTATTCAGAGTGGAACACTTCGCATTGTCTCAAAAGAATTAGATGCACGATTCGCTTCTAACAGACAAAAACTAAGTTAGGTAAGTTTCTCTAGTAATGATCAGCATGATGAAACATATATATCAAACTGTGTAAAACTCCTTTCTCGTACAAAATAAAGAAAAATCATGGACAAAATTTTAAATAAGATTTAAAGATAAAGGAAAGGAGATGTACGATGGCAACTCGATGACGAAAATGTGTGTTCACAGACTAGATAGGGACCGCAAGACAATATACCAGACCGTGTATTCCATGTTAATAATATCATCGATCGTTTAAGCCATGATCTAGCAAAATTGACGTCTGTCTACCCTCCTAGATCATAGACGTAAGTTTCTTTGTAATTTTTTCAAAGTTGTGAAAATCTTAATCGTTCAGATTTAATTTTATGTTTCAGAATTAATATACCAACAAATAATCAAATTTTTTTTATTTATCATCGACTTGCGTAAAAGAGAAACCGATAAAATACAAGATTTAAAATCTAATATTAACAGATATGAATCTTAGATAGTGGGGAATTCCCAACACATAATGTTCACACCTACTTCATTTTGTGCAATCACGCAAACACTTCTTAGAACTTTAGACACGGCAAAACATTTAAAACAATACTTCAGTACAGTAAGAACAAGTAGACAGTAAAAAGATTTTTTTTAGTACATATTTAAAACTACAAGCAATTATTCGTGTGGAAGAAAAAAGTACATTTTTTGCCATCTTAAACCACCTGTCATGTATTCGAGTGGGCAATGAATTGAGAATGACAAATGGCGTAATCTTAACCGACTGTCATTTTGTCGATGGTAAAAACGAAGTCACGTCATCAGAGAGTAATTAAACAACAGAATTCGCACGCTGTTGCTCACCTGTCTTGTTTCCACCACATGCTCAAGATTATGACATGTGGTATGTCAATCTGTAATACCATACGGTGCTCGTCTACATGGGTTGGTTCAACCTAATTTGTTGTCAATATGTCGGTCAAAGGCCAGTTGATTTCTCTTGTTTACCGTCCTTTCTGTGCTCGTAACGCTTCACTAATTGACGCAACGGGCTTAATCGGTATCTAAAACCGGAGCTAGCTTATCTTTTTTTAACTTAATCTTTGATTTTGTGATTATCAATGAATTACGTCATACATTTTTTGTGGCGCATTATGTACGTCAATTATTTTAATAAATATCAGTCATGCCCTTTTGATTTATTTGGCGTGGTTTTTTATTTGGCACGGTGTTGGCACACATCTCTCGCCTTTTCTACATAAATATCTACATCTAAGTACGAGAGTACCAACTTAACAAAGAACTCTAGTTGATTGTTAGTCACTGACAATGATCGATCGCAGTCTAAGCTAGCCAATTAGCCTACAAAATTAAAAATCCTAGAAAGTTTCTCTCACAAATAATACTCATATCTATTATCTACACTAATATTATAAGGAGGTAAAGTTTGTTAGGATGTTCCGGGTAATCTCCGGTACTGATCCCATTTTAATAATTCTTTTGCCAATGGAAAACACTTCTAAGACCGTGTAAAATAGTCTATATTTTTTCTATTTATCCATCTACACGACTAGCCTTATTTAATAATAAAAATAACACCTACAGTCAGTCTAACCTTGACCACAGAGATCAATATTGATCGGACAGATCAGAAATATAGATCGAATCATAAAAAGTATTCAACAATTAATATAATTATCTTGCCATTAAGTTGGTACAATAGATATTTTTAATAGGAACGTTATTAAAGTTCGTCAAATGCGTCCATGGTCGGCATTCATAACTTAGTTAAGTTTTTTTTATTAATTAACGGGGCAAATGAGCAGACGTTCGCATAATATAAGTGATCACCGACGACCAAATATCCGCAACACCAGAGGAAGTGCAGATGCGTTGCTCGCTTCTTGAAGGACGAAGGAGATAAAGTTACGTAGTTCTTTAAATTATTAACCTTAATTGAGATGGGCTCGCTTGCTAAGTTAAAAGATGCAACTTAACGTGCCTGTAGCGTAGTGTACAAAACAGTACAATTATGAACAGAAAGAGAAAATCACAGATAACATTAAATTTACATATTTACGAACACTGTGTATTAAATAAAAAAATACAGATAACGAAATAATATTCATAAATTGGATATTAAATTTGTCACCAGTATCTTTAAATCATGTAGCTTTTCCGGAAGAATTCCATTCTGTTTTCACGTAAAAGACCTTCAAGGATAAAAAATACTATTAACTATTTAAAAAAAAAGGAACGCGTGCATGACGTCATTTAATACGCCAATAAATATCCGTTGACCGTGGTAGTATCCTGGGAGTGTGTCAAAAGACTTCTTTAATAGAGATGTTTATGTAGTTTGCAATGGACGTAGTAAAATTTATAATTTATGAGTTATTCGAACGGCCGTATCATAAACATCGACGTTTACTACTTAAAAAAATATTTCGCGATGTATTTTGATACTTTCTCAAATATTATTATAGTGGTGTATCAAGACGGGTTAGCTATAGTATTTAGGGCATCGAGATTTGAAAGATTGGATACACGAATAAATTATTGTGAACAAAATCAAACATCAACCGTCATTACACGTATATAAGTTATTTCGTAATACTGGTATAAATAGCTTTTTACCTAGCTTTGAAAATATAAAGATATTAGAAATTAATATATTACAAGTATAGGGGTTGTTCCAAATCAAGATAGAGTAATTTTGTGAAAATCGTGAGATAAAATTGTTTAATATTATGGAGGGCTAATGTTATAAGGTAATTTGAGGAATATAGTTATTTTTTGGAATTTAAAATAATTTATAAAAGGCCAGGCTGTCAGGTGTTTACAAAAAATCAATCTTAATGTGGACCTTACTAATATTGGTATTGGTGATAAATATATTTTATAAAAATCGGCAGTGCAAACCCACGGTTAGATGACAACAATTTCCCACACTTCTTATATCCTAGACCTGTCATCTCAAGGCCCATTCAGAGTCATCTGCAGCCATGAGGGAGAAAATATTTAATATTATGTATTCATATGCATATTTTATTCGTCTTCGAGATCGATTCCGCTTTACCTATATTTTATGCGACATGCATAAATTCTTTATAATGGAACATTTGATTTTCTAATACAATCTTCATGAAGGTTGAGGCAGCAATACTGCAAGGGCGAGGCTATTGCATATGCAGAATTGCATATGAACCATCTGGATCTTAACATCTATGTCAGATGTTGCTAAGTGCCTTCATTCTCCTTGTTGCATATTTAATAAATGATAACATGAGTGCTTAATACCTTCTCTCGGTGTTTTTTTCTGTAAGACCGTGTTTTTTTTTGGAAAATGTATTTGATATTTGCATAATGTCATAAAGCGCCATCTGACATTATATTGGGTTACCAGTGCAAGAATTGTTGATTATAAAATTTAATTACTTTTGTAATTTTTGTAAATAAGTAACTCTTTTTTCATCTTAAACTGTAATTGAATTTTAAATAATTGAGTAATTATATCAAAATAAATGCTTCCCGATGTATCTTAAGATTTATTTTAATACACGATGCCATTTTGCTGGTTTTTATTTTTACAATACAAATGATAGAGTTTTATGCTCCTTCGAATGTTTAATGTTTCAAATTAATATTTAATTTGTAATATTTTTTATCTACGCTAACAAACATATTCCAAGCCACTATATTACGTATTAACTAAACAACACACAATATTAGTATAATCTGTCCTAAATAAAACGAATTCCATTTTTAAATTTAGAACTTTGATCTTGACCACAGTTTATAAATTGAATCACCATCTTTATGTGTAAAAAATAACAAATTTAATATACATATAAAAGTAGTATTTCCGTTTTAAACGATGAAAATGTCTTAAGCAAACATTTTTATTTGTTCAGTATTTTAACGAGTTATTTGTCAATCTACACTTTTGAGGTTAAGATTATTTGCTTCAAGCACTTTTTCCGCAACCTTACCTTGAGACAGAATAAAAATATTTAATGGGAAAAAATTTCGGCTATTGATATTACAATTGTTTTTCTGCATATAAAACTATAGAACCGGATATAATTTAATTTATTTGATTATATTTTTTAGTAGCACGGCAATATTAAACACAATAATTAATATCAACCAAATTTTGTACAGTCAAAAAAAAAAAAACAGAAGGAAAACTGTTTGAAGAATTAACGTGCAAATCAATTAAATTAGATTTTCGTTATAACCTAAATTACATCACTGTAATACATAGGTATGTTCTAGCGACACAACAATACAATAGCGGAGTTGCTAAAAATTAAACAAAATTGGTATGAGAGACTAATTAAATAAAATAAAATGCTTCAATTGATTCAACTTAATTTTATATCTATACGTGTTAAGAACATAATTCTATCTGAAATACAGAAATCTGTATATTTTGTATTAAAAGAATTAAACATATTTCAAAATGGCGGAAGAGAAAACATTCATGTTTGACCTTGTAGTATTATGATTTAGAAAGGCAACAGCAATGATATTCAAGACAATTTCGCGGAACAGTACAATCATTTAATAAGTTTGTAGCACTTGAGAGTCTCATGATGAAGTGTTAATGTATTAAAAACTAATAGATGTGATATAAATTTAAAATATTCCGTCGACATATGTAAAAATATTTAAACCACATAAGAATTTAAAATAACACAAAATAATTTATTGATTCTTAAATGTTTATATTAAAAGCTTGTTTAAAATGATTTCCTCATAGGTTAGTGGTTATTTACTTGTTTGGGTTCAATACTGGTAAACTACTTGAAATAAAAATGTATGAGTGTGGTTGAATTCTTGTATAAGATTCATTATCACTGTAAAATCTTTGCAGCTATCTCTTTTCACTCCAATACAGAAAATTACTCAGATGTCAAAAGTCCGATCATATGTCATTTGAGTTGCTCGAAGCATGATCAACTTTTATTCTTATAGCAAATGAAATCGGTTTGACAAATCTTTCAGAAATCGTCGTCAAAGTTTCTAATATTTATCTAATTATGTCAAATTCATTACAAAATCTTATGTGTCAACTTGTCAAGTAACAAAAAGAAACAAAGCGTCGGCCATATTGTTACAGCTTGGGTTTGCGAAAGTCCTTGTACACATAAACGTTAAATCTTATCTATGGTCACATCTAATAGTTGCGAGAAGCATAATAAATAGCTAAATAGAATTTGCGAAAGACAAAACATCTGGCGCAATTGTTCATGTACAAACCCTTTTATTCCATAAACAATAAAATAAGCGAACATAACCTAAAATTTGAAAAGAAAATGGATGCTATTATAATACATATTATAATTATAATACATATAAATAAATCGACTCGCTTGTGACACCATAGAGTATTAATTAATAATTACAATTTATAATTAGGTGTAGTTAATTAACCTTTTCAGTGCAAGAGACCTACGGCTGTAATGCGCTATGAACCCTGTTTACGCTTCCACGTTCGTATTCCTGTTCCGTGGGTCACAAGTTCTATTTCAGTTGTTATAACACTCGGCGCGGGGTCGGAGTTGTTTATAAACAAACGTGTTACTGACACATGTATCTGGATTCTAAGATTGATATCGACCACCTCGTTCTTTGTGGCACGTAACCGTCAACCCGATTGCCGTTACTCCGGAACTTTATTAAGAGTAACTGAGAGTTGTAAGGTCACTAGTAGTTTACGTTTATAGTAAAATGTATTTAGACAATTTCTTTCTACCAAGAGCGGTTATCGTGATATAGAAATTTCACGATAGACTTTAGTACTGAAGCTGATGGCTTAACAAGCGGTCGTATGAAAGGACAATAGAGCTCGTGCGGATCGAATTGTTTAGTCAATACTTATTCATTTACTCATTCATTTGAACCGAGGAAAATATACTTTAGCAGTTTTCATTTATTTAAAAGATGAATGATAGTTGTAAAAGTGAGCGAGATGAACTTATGTATGAGATAATAGTTGAAGTGTGGGAATGGAAGAAGCGAGACAGGACAAAAGTGAAAATGTCGATTTCAGTCTATCTCTTAATCTTACGATCGTGTTATCATGTTGATTTATGGTTATTTTATGTTGTTTCAGGTTTGTCATAAATCTATTGGCCTCGAATCTGTTGACGACCTGCCTGCTCGCGCCCGCGCTGTTCGGCGAGCACTCCGCACGGACGGGGCCCGGGGCTGCGGCGT
>JWHW01050640.1:0-13820 GCA_000931545.1 Papilio glaucus | reverse complement strand
AGGGCGTTTGCCGCAGCTCCTTCAGCTCGGGCGGCAGCACGCAGCTGTCCTCGGCGTCGGAGGAGTGACCGGACGCGAGGGGCGCGCCGCCACCACGCGCGCGCGTCCGCTTCGCCCCGCGCCCCACCGCACTACTCATCTGTGATACTAGGATAAGTCGAGCCGCGCTCGGCGCGACCGTCAGACTGATTTAGCCGTTAAGTTAATTTATTGTGTCCATGTACCTTGCCGCCGAGCGGAATACTTTTTATTACCTGAATATAAATGTCTTAAATATTAAATTCGTATTGAAGTGATGATTTGCCGACGTTTTATTTGCTCGCCGACCCAGATACGATGCGAACCGCAAATGCGGAGCAATATACATAAAGTGTACAACAGAGGTCGAGTGTTACATTACGAAAATGAGTGTTTCGTACTTGTTGCACATAATTTTCCTAATGCCGCCGCTGAATGTCTTACACTCGGCTTGCACAACTGCCGCCGAACAATACACCATAACGAGCGATTGCAGATTAGCTGACAATTTAAATCGTTAGCTGAACTATAAACTATTTGGTACATGCCTTCATTTAGTTCATTCAAAATGTTCATAATTAAATACACATCTGACAATATTAGACACATCGCTGCAGGTGTCGATCAAGAGTCTAGAGCATTGACATCCTAACGAAATTTTCAATCAAAGTTAATTTTCTCATTTATTTAATGCCAAAAATGTACACATTCAGTACGCACAGTTTGGTTGCTAGGCACTCTGCAGTCGACGTATATTTTACTAACAAATGAGTATAACATTAAATGCACTACACAGTTATACACAAGTACCTCTGTTGAATGTTCACTATCACTTGGAGACTACTGGTTCCATCTCAAGTTTACTAAGACTTCGAGGTCGGATAATTACCATCTACGGAACATCGAGGAGCTGTCATCGGGTGAAGAAGCCATTACTGCTTACTATGTAAAACTTTGGTGGTACGAACACAGTTTATAATACCAATTCCACCAGTTTAGCTCGGCAGCTGTCATGTATAGGGGGGATTGGATGGCTGCTGCTGAGCTTTGGAGGCTTATAAAAACTGAAAACATGTGAATTTGATGACAGTAGGTGATCAATCTTAATATGAAATCATATTTATTCATTTTGATGGTCCTGGTTAGGTTAGGATTAAGACAAAGTTACAAAAAAAGTGTAGTTATGGATCAATACATGTGCAAAATTTCAAATCATACGGCGTCTACAAGTTAGTTAAAATGACATTAAAACATAAACATACATACACGCGAAGCTAACATCAGCGTGTGACACTAAATAGAACATTATGTATATGTAATTGTAAATATAACTTAAGGCTTATTTCTTAAAGGCAATTATCCCTGATACTGCTAAGTTGTAATATCGTAACATATACATATATATTTATCATATTATTCATGTCATTAAACGTCAAGTCATTGGGTTTGTATGTTTTTCGGTCAACTTGTATGTTTATGTTATCACGTGAAGTATGTGTTTAATTGCTACTGTACTTTAAGGAACGTGCTTCATTGTTCTTTTGTTTTTAATTACATGGCCCTAGAGTAGAGAGAATATTAATATTTAAAAAGATATATAAAGTTATATACATGTATAAATAGCACATTGTATAATTAGGCGCAGCCATAGCCAAGTTTATTTGTATTCGTGTAGGATTTATACATGATGACTGTATTTTAATAAAATATGTGAAACTTTTGATGATGTTCTTTCTGTATTCACTGCCCTATATCCATTCTATAAAACATTTATAATTTTGGAATCGAAACCTTATCCTTATCCAGTAATACGTCGACATAAACATACAATAATTTAAACCCAGTTCAAATACAAAGATTCAATTCAGTTCTCGATATCCTGAATACCTCCGGAACTATTTCATCGGGATAGAATTTAAATGAGACCAATCGAGAAACAAGACTTAACCATTACAAAAAGAAAAATCGATTCATAAATAACAAAGCTCTGAGGCAACATACCGTTTTAAGTGAGGTCCGGTAATTTTAAACAAATGAAAATAGGACTAATTATATGAAATTATTTAAATGATTGATATAACAATATTTGGCTGCCCGAGTTTCGATATTCTGACGACCGCTGACCTGGAACATTGGGTTATAGATATGTTACCAGTTACCATTTACAAAGACAAGAGGAGGCAACACTGCCTATGATATTTCATTAATCAATTGAAACGCACTAGTATAAATAAATACCTTTCGAGCAGGTCCATCCATGCAATAGTTTGCCAGCTGCCGCTATTTTAAAACATACCTGAGTCCAAACGTATAATCTTTAGAGAAATTTAATGGCACATTTCGTGGTATGTAAGATTTATATAAATTAATTACACAATATAAACAAACTTTACTCTTGACCGTGAGACGAGCGTTAGCTGAACATCTCAGGGCTAAACAACGTTCGAAAGACAATTCTGCCGCGAATTATGCAAGCTCCGGGGACGGGCTAATTGTGGAACAATACGCATTGTGTAGCGTCAGTAGAGTATCGTTAAAGACACTGTATTAGACATTCATAGAAAACATCTTTAGTGTTTTCTAGCTTTTGAACATACATATACCTACCATATATTGAAATTTATGAAAAGACAATGCACTTAGAGACGAAGACTAACGAAAAAGGGGACATTATTAAGTGAACACCGCGCACACATATATCATTCACAACTATACGAAGAGCTACTTTGGCTATGGAAGAGGATATGGGTAGATAAGGAGAAACAGAAGGGGATTGGAAAGGGGAGGTTTTTTATTGAAGAAGGTGGCAAACGAGCAAGCTGTTCACAGAATATTATGCTCCATTACAGAATATAATGCTCCTATACGCCTGTCTTCTGTGAGGTCGTGGTATTTCACCAGTCGAGCCGACCCATTCGAAACAACCCGCGAAAACAACAGATGTTGTTTTCGCGGGCTCTACCACTGTTAAGGTTACGGGAAAGGTAAATGGGTAGGTTATACCGTTCGTAGAACTGTTTGAATTATGAGGAAAAAACCCTTCCTAGTGCAACAGTAAACGTGTTTGAGAATAAATTGAACTGACATTATATATTCGATATAACTTCCAACACCGAATGAAGGAAAACGACACATTTGATGTGGAATTGTTACAAATATTTTGTTTCCACTATCGATGAATTGTCGAAATATCGATAAAGTAGGAACTAAAAGCAAAACATTAGTACTAGAATTATATTCTACTGATTCAATTATTGGTATCTTTGTTTAGCAAGACCTATATAATGGAAACACTCCATAAGGCAGGTTGCGACGTTACGTCAAAACACGCGGAAGTATTAAATGCGAACGCATTACCCGGAGTGCTGTTCATTGCAATAGCTACTCATTAACAGATTTTTGTCTGGTAATATTTTGTAAGGAGTCCATTAACATTATTTATTTATTATATATTTTTAAAAGTATTTCAATGGCAGTAAGGTTCGATCAAACAGCATAGAGTATACCTTGATAGTATTAGGTTTTTGTATGTGCTTTACCAATTATACACCTATAACGCAGAATATATGTTACCGTCAGATTATAACTTTCATTAGTTTATAATCTTACCAGTCATATTATAAACTGACGGTTAAATAATATTGGAAAATTAACTGATAATGTGTTGCAAAAATAAGTTAATTTACTTGAATTTATTATTTAACAATTTCTTGTAACAATAATTAAAATAATAATCATTCATTACTTTATTGAACAATATGTCTTGTATTTATATCAACATACATACTCGTTTAACATATTGTTACTATATATATGCGGCGGTCGGTGACCGGGTTGGATCCTTATCATGTCTGCACTGTCTGCACCGTTGGGTACTTTTCCTCACCGGGGTTGCCTTTATTGATAATATTATCTTTTGAAGTATTAACATAAATAGAAACTCTTCACGCCTATATCTAAGAGAGGTGGGCAATATTGATTTATGTTCGACATCCTAATATATCTCGCAGTTCTTATATATTTCAATAGAGTGTATTATCGCAGAATATGGGTTTTAATTGTCTTAGGAAAGTATCATTGTCATTGAGGTTTCTGTCAACTGACTTTGACAGAATGACCTTAATGTTAAATAAATGATGGGCATATGTATATTGTCACTCACTCACTCACTCATTCACTCACTTTACGTATATAGAAAATGGAATTAAATTCGTTTCATGAAGCTATTTTATATGACTGTAATTGAAGCTCTGAATCTATGTGTGTTGGAATGTTTTTAAAAATTATCACGCAACCGGAAAGGAACTAAAATAGATTTTGTATGGAAGAAGGAGGAAAATCAGCAAGCAGCACCTGATATTAAGTGATCGCTACCTATAGGCATCTGCAACAAGCTAATGAGTTGCAGATGCGTTGCCTACCTTTAATGGACAGAGGCTTAACGGATAAACAGGGGCTTTAGGCTTGGGGGATAGATAAAAATTGGTTATTTTCCCTTCCAATTCATCCCTTTCACCTCCCTCTTTCCCTTCCCATCCTTTCCTTATTAGTAAAGGATGGGAAAGGGAAGTGGACAAGAATTAGCCCTTCGGCATATCACTCATCAGACGAAACGGAAAATACTCTACTTCACGCCTGTCTTCTGTGAGGTCGTGGTATTTCACCAGTAGAGCCGGCCATTCATGTATCAGATATTGTTGTTGCATGCTCCACCACATATTGTATAGTATTTAAAGTTGTAAGCAGCTATAAATAAAAACACATCAACCTTAAGGGAAGTGACTTTTTACAAAAAATCTTAGTAAATCACATGTTCCAACTCTTGTGTTGTGTTTTCCTTAAAAAGGTTTATGTATACATTTGAGTTAAACAGAGCGGAATAACAACCGTCAGGCGACGTTATAGTTGATCGAGCATAAACATGTTTACTTCAACAGTTTATTCTGTCCCATACGTGGGCGCGGCGGATACCTCGCACGATGGTCGTATGCATACAATACTACATGACACCCGTCTTGGTCAAAAAACGCAGAAAAAGAAAGAAGTGAAAACTCAAAACAGATAGGAATACACAATTGTTATAAATTGAAATAATTAACAAAAATAACCCTTGTATGTTAACAATAAAATTCAAAATTGTATAAGAGAAAAATAAATGAAAAAGCGTTAGGCGAAACTGTTCCAAATTCAAATAAGAATGTTGCTGACGCGTGTTATGTATGTATAATTGGTATTCCCAATGATATTTTACACTATATGTTATACTAATACAAAATCAAAACGAGTCAAACTTGTTCCATAGACAGTGACAGCAACATTCACACATTGACACATTTCGGATGGTGTGAAAAGGATAGCGTAATTAAAATATTGAGAAAAAAGAGGACAGCTAGTGTCTGCCAATAAGTAGAGTAGTGTATTTGTTTTATTTTTGTTTAGTTTTCTTTTTAATTTCTTTGTGCTAGTCTCTAAGAACATAGTTATTTACAAAATGGACACCATAGTCTGAAATAGTCTTTATTATTATTAATATTAAGCGTAAATGTAAACACATCACGTGAACTAAACAAAAGACGTCCCAATTGGGACGTTTTCGAGTCTGCACTTTTCGCCCGCTAATGACATATATGCTACATTTTTGTATTATCACTGTTCTGTGCTTGACGCTTTCTTCGAATATTTAGTTAGTCATATAAAAAGAGTTTCTCATTTTTAATTAGAAGCATTTTCCAGTTGTACATAAAATCATAAGTAATTTTCCTTGCATAAAAATATGTGACTCCCTCAGAAAAATTAAGTTTGAGTTGCTTCCGGATAAGCTGTATTTTGACGGTGAAAGATTTATTAAACTCAACAGTTAACAGTGGTAGAGCCCGCAATAACATCTGTTGCACAAATGGTCCGGCTCGGCCGGTGAAATACCACGACCTCACAGAAGACAGGCGTGAAGTAGAGTATTCTGCGTTTCGTGTGATGTGTGAGATGCCGAAGACCTAATTCTAGTCCTCTTCCCCTTTCCATCCTTTGCTTATAATGAAAAGATGGAAAGGGGAATAGGACTTGACGGTGGAGGGGATGAACAGGAAAAGGAAATAACCATTTTCCGTTTTTGCCGCCTCTGTTCATTACAGGTAGACAACGCATCTGCAACTCATTGTTACAGATGCCTTGCTCGTTTTTCACCTTCTACTACAATCAATAAAATCAGTTTTATGGTCTAAGGCTTTACCCATTACGAATCTTTTCTCTTTATGGCCAAAGTTTAGAGGCAAATAAAATAATATTGTTTTTATTTCCTCATTAAACGATCTTTAGATACTAAAATTACGCCTTTCTGTGAAATCTCGGAATTGTGTTTTATCATTAGTATGTGACTATAATCAAAAATCTTCTGATCGGTTCTGTCTCACTCTCAGCCATGTTATTAGATAAGGACGGAGAGCACATGTGACCTTAAACTGGAGTTAGTGTTATCGTATTTGTGTAATAAATGTTGTGAATTAGCTTACATATGTAATGTTGTGCAAGAAATTGTAACGTTCTATTTTGAGGAATTATTGAATTGTGATATAACTTTTAAGATTGTTGAGAGATCACTTACACTGGCTGTACAGCAGTGCTCTTCCAACTAACACGAATATTCTAAAATATATTGTATAAAAACAGTGCTCCACCGACTGCTCCCCTATGATTCAAGCAACCAGTGGTCAGGGTTACAGTGAGATGATCTTTCTCACAATGCGTACAGACTTTAAAATTACCGCTTTTTGTATCAAATCCTTTATCCTACTGTTTAGAGAGAGCTTCTTAAGGTGTTAGTAAGATGCTTCGACCATAATCAAATATATTTTTTTGTATTTGATTTATAAAAGATCATCACAGTCCACAACAGCCAGGAGGAGTTACAGAGTGACTCTTTTTGTAGGAAAGAGAATTAGGAGAAGGGGAGAAGGAGGGTAAAGGAACTGTGGCGTCACATTTAACAGACAAAATGAAGCTTTTCTACTTTCGATGACCACTATATATAATATAATTCAAAGATATTTTAATACTTAATAGTACAGTTATTTTACAAGAGATTTGCAAATAAATTACGTTGGTTACTTCTGAGGAAGGCAAGATTATGCAGAGCAATAAAATTTATTTATTTACGTACAGATAAGATTTAGTTTGTGTTATTTTTGACGTAATCGTTTGAGGTTTTTATTATTACTTGCTCATTCATTCCATTAGTTTTGATTGTATCATGAACTAAGTATATAAATTTATATTATACTTTAAGATTTAATCTGACTGTACTCACTTTATTAATTATTTACATATTTATATTAAATAGATATTATGTACACCGTAAATATTTTTTTTTTATTGAAGAAGTAATTAAAAAATAAAATTTAGCATGAAGTTTATATTTTCCTGCTTACTATAGGTTAATTTTTATGTTCACAATTCTCCTATTTTAAATCTTTTACTATTACTAGCTTTGGCATATTTTAAAAATAAAATTGATAAGAAAATGTAAAAACCAGTTCCAAAAATCTATTTTGAAATGTCAAATATATGGCGCAATCACTTACACAGAGAAATCCTGCAACAATCGTTTAGTTTCTAGAATTTTCCATAAGGCTCAGCGATCGCGACGCGCGCGGCCACAGGACACGCGCGCGGTGTCAAAGCGGGACCGCTTTGCTGGATTGCGTGTGCAAATTAATTATCATAGCCATCGAAGCTGATGTACAAGTACGCAAAGGCCTGAATTCAGCAAACTGACTGACTGACTAACTGACTTACTATATATTGTCAAAATATGCACCAGTTTTGACAGCTGTCATTATTAGGGAAGCGAAACAACCGATCGAAACGGAATTATCCGATTGTGTCGAAGGAAATCGATTTAAAATTCAATTGCGTAATTTTTGGATCGATCATCATTCGTTACAAACGTTCGTTGGTTCTCTGTTCTTCTAGGCATTGATATAAGAAGGTTGTTTGAAGGATTGATATAATGTCGCCAAAATTATAACGGAGAGCGTAATGCTCAGAGTTTCTTTGGGAGACCATCTCGATGATATGGCCTATGGAGTCAAAAGGACTAAAGTCACAAACAAGACGACCCAGTGTGGGTCTACTTTAACATACATGGATGATATTTTTGCAATTATAATCATCACATGAAACAACTTTGCAGTGAAAGAGCCCGTAACAACAACATCTGTTGCACGAATGGGCCGGCTCGACCGCTGAAATACCACGACCTCACAGAAAACAGGCGTGAAGTAGAAGTACTCTGCGTTCAGTTTGATGAGTGAGGTGCCGGAGGCTTAATTACAGTCCTCTTCCCCTTCCCACCCTATCCTCACAAAGATAGGATGGTAACGAGAAGATAATTGATCGAGGAGGGGGTTAACGGGGAAAAGGAAATATCCTTTTTCCTGTTTAAGCCCTTCTCTGTCCATTAAAGGTAGGCAACATTTGCTTGTTGCGGATGTCTATGGGTAGCGCTCACTTAACATCAGGTGAACCGCTTGTTCGTTTACCAACTTATTCTATAAAAAACGGTATCGTGTGACTACGCCTTAACAACCTCTTGGTCAATTTCACGCGACACGTTCCAGTCGACATTAGAAGGTGTCAACTGGACAAGATAAATTGCCACTTACAGATGGAGCACTCTCTTGCCCCCTGCATCCTGTTTTAAAACGACTATGTAATAAAATAAGAATGAAATATTCCATTCGGGAAAATCCTTACAAGGCCACTGGGATTATTGCCTGTTAAAATGATTGTATGTATTTTTGTCTTTTATGCGTTCGTAAATTATTACAAAGCGATAACAGAAACCCTGGGTTTTCTGTTATCGCTTTGTAATAATTTACGAATTTTTCAAATGGTTTTTAATAAAATACTTTTGCAATTCGATCTCACAGAAGACAAGCAAGGAGTTTAAGTATTAAGTAGTTTTTTCATCTTCCTGTACTTTTATAATTTGGAAATATGGAAAGGTTGGGAAGGGGTAGAGGATTTGACAAGGGAGAGGATTGATAGGTAAAAGAAATATCATTTTTCTTCCTTTGAACCGCTTGCTTGTTTGCCACATATTTTGGAAATTCGTCATCTCTGCCTACCTCTTTGGGTAACGGTGGGTAGGCTAATGGCGAGAGTGCTTCTTTGTTACATCATCACAAACTAGTAAAATAAGTTATTTGTTACATTTACTCATATTTTAATTGTTCATCGCTTAATTCAAAACCGCACGTAACGCCTATAAATTCCCATTATGTCAACGAAAAACAAAACCCGAACAAAGTCATACCTATATAAAACAACTGCAAATGACATACGACCAGATCTTTTTGTTATACTTATGAATATGTCACCGGCCATTGTAAACTTCGTCAGTTTATAATCGGATCAGGCATATTATAAACTGCTAGCAAATTGTTCAGTGAACTTGTCATTCACATTTTGACGTGTCACTTTCCCAGTAATAAATATTAATATATAAAGACGATGTGTGTATGTGGGTATGTTCTCTATAGACTCGGAAACGGCTGGACCAATGTCGATGAAAATTTAAGAAAACGCTCAGATTGGCGTGGCGGGTGATTTGTGAGTTTGGTAGCGATCGGATCAACAAAATTAGTACCACCCGGGCGAAGCCAGGGCAGGTCTCTAGTAACTTATAAATATAAAAGACGATGTGTGTTTGTATGCAGGTATGTTCCCTATGGAATCCGATACGGCCCGACGGATTTTGATGAAATTTCCAGGAAATCTTCATATTGGCCTAGCGGGTGAGTTTGTAATAAATCGGCCTTTTTTAGAATGTTCCCCACTGCAGGGACAGGCTTCCTCTCCGAAAGAGGGAAGTGTAATCAACGGTCAACTTAATTAGTGTTACTTGGGCGAAGCCGGGTCGGGTCACTATAAAAGTATAAACAATAAACTTTCCTAAAGCATATGTCGGTCAACTTCCCGAGGTCAGGTCTATAAATACAAAGATGATAAGAGACTGGGCGTGGCTGTGGCGCTGACGCCGCTCCATTCAACCGGCCACTGATAACGGAAATTGTAAACAGTAGTAAGTGATAAAACTGCTATACGCGTGATTTTACGATGCTGACTGCTCTGGTCTGACGCATGTGGTCGGTAAGTTAAAACTTAAGATTTCTGATGAAAATTTTTTTAAAAAAAATATGTTATGATACAGAGGGGTAGACAGATTAAGTTAAAAGATATGAAACTGTGTATAAGGGATATGAGTTAACATATTTATTTTTCACATTAGTTTAACTGTTGAGACGAATTAAATATTAAAATATAACTCAATCTGTATACGAGGAACTGATTGATATATATACACTCAGCCCAAACTACTGGGCCTAGAGACTTGAAATTGCAAAGAATTCTGTTATTACGTATGTGAACTAAGAAAGGATTGTTCAAATTCATCCTGTAAAGGTATAAACTAAGGGTTGGAAGTATGTATAGAGAAATAATTATAATCCAATGTGAGTTGATCTCAAATCTATATTATCAATCATAGTAAAAAGGGTTCAGCTAAGGCTGGACAATCGTCGGTTAGATTAAATTGCAAACACAAGGTAAAGCAATATACCACAATATGACGATGTGATTAATCAGTTTATAAACTATCGAGAGATGACACGTCAAATTGTCAAAGATACGTTTAATTAAATAAAACAATATGCTGACAGTTTTTAATACGCCCAGCCAAGTTATAGACTGACGAACTTCACAATCGGTCGGTGACATAAATAATTTATTATTAATTTTCGAATTTAATAAACAAAAGTCTAGTAATTTAGTTACAAGGATGATCATGTCTTCCCATCCGACGATCTAAAAAATATAGGAAGCATCCTTGAGTAGAAAATGCAATTATCTTCGGCTGAATGAACAGCAATCAGTTCATGTTTTTTGAATGGAAAAACAACCGCTTTTTGTGCAACATGAACCATGGTATACCGAAAAACATAGGAAGCTGTCGTGTGAAGAAAATTGTTTACAGTCTGGTGTGCAATTAACTTTTATTATATGATGAAGTTCCCTCTATTTTCAGTCGCCAGTTTC
The DNA here is from genome assembly GCA_000931545.1 of Papilio glaucus. Classification (NCBI taxonomy): domain Eukaryota; kingdom Metazoa; phylum Arthropoda; class Insecta; order Lepidoptera; family Papilionidae; genus Papilio; species Papilio glaucus. Next base: position 2,708 of record JWHW01050640.1, on the reverse strand, counting down.
CTAATACAGGGTGTTATAGAATGATTTTTTATCTTGAAACGGACAGAAATAGTTTTAAAAAAAATACCCAACTAACCGCATGATTATTAACATTTTAATGATTTAGTTCCACAATATGGGCTTTATGCTGAAGTCACATAGTCCAGGGAAGAATATACAAATATAATATAATATAATGACACATCAATCATCAAAATAAAACTCGTACGTACACGCAAAAAAAATTTATTTTTGTCTTTATTCATAACAAATCAAATTCAGAAAAGAGAGGGAAAAGGGGAAGGAGAAAAGAATACAGGATGATGGCCACCGGCTCAGTTATCGTTAACACTGATAAATGTATCGTCAAACCTACCAACAATAAATTTCAAATAGTATATTCCCAACAACTGAAACGCAGGTAAACATAAATTTATTGACCGAAAAGAATCATGGCTCCAACAACACACCTACGAATTTCCGTTACTGACCCAAAGCACATGTAACTTATGAATTGTTTACATCGCAAACGGAAACCTTACGTCACCCGTAAATAAGGCTTTAATAAAATGACGCAGTAATTCCTTAGCCGTTGGGTGTTGGACTTTTCAATTAATTTAAAAAAGGAATAAAATATATTGGTAAGTTTATTTTTAATATTAAAAGGTACATTTTAAAGCGAATTTAAGAAAGAGTTTTTACTGTATTTTCAAACGAAAATAAAGATTTATTTATCTACAATAACAAGGAAAAAAATAAAAAAGCAAATTCAGCCAGTAATCGTTTTATTCCAGCACGCCGTACACAAAACATAGTTCATGAGTACACAATAATAACTATGTAGGTGTTATCAATGGAATCGGCCTAATGACTAGTTCTTAGCTATGTGCTCAGTAAATTATGTAGTAAGTTCGTAGATAATTGTATTCTATTTAAAACTCCAAGTCATTTCATATCTACTTGCAATAGTAACTTATGTTTTTTTTTTTTGGTTGTGTTACGCTTTAAATAATGAGCTCTAATTTTGATGAATTCTATTACACCGATTCGACTTTGTGTGTCAACTTTTCTATAAGACTACCAATAGTAAAAATGAACCAGATTAGTTTAGTTATTAATGTAAAATTATAGTGATGTACTATCACTATGGTTTGTACATAAAATTAGTTCTAGTAACAAATGTGTATGACAATGTCCGCCTACAGTCTTCCTATAACCCGATACCACCCAGCCTTTATATCAGATTTGTGGGTGGACAGGGAAAAAGGATTCTATTGTGTTTTGTTAATCGGTTATTATGTTGACGTAATTTTTCAATGCCCAGCATATTACAGAACCATTATTGTAATGTCATAATAGACATTTAATAACCGCAAACTATTGAAAACAATTCAACAAGATGCCAAGACACGTTTATACCTTATGTGCCTCTGGTGACCATAATGATACAGATTCCCTTGAGAAGGCATCTATATTTTCACCTGGTTTGAGGTGGCAGAGAATGAGAGTGAATACTTCGTTTACATTACCGAAGCGGCCGGCCAAGACCTTAGGTCACCCGACCGCTCTATAGAGATAACTTGGCTTAAGGGCCTCCGAGAAAAGATCACAGCATGGCGTGGGGTGTTACTTAGTGCGCGTACGATTCAAGGGCGCATCTGTCCCAGACAGCGCCATCTGTTATCAAGTCGTAGTCATTACATCACTACTACTTCGGGAAGCGTATCTCTTACTTAGTGGTAAGGTATAATAATTCTTTAATTAATTAATTTCTTGGACCACACCAAATTAAAATTAACTAATAGCCATGAAGCCATCGCTATGAAATAATTGCGTAGTAAACTACGTACAAAATGTATCTTAATATCAAATGTGAGAATGCTTACGAGCGACTTTTCAAAAGGAATCCCCGGTTACAGAAATCCCCGCATTCAAATGAGGGGCCTTGAAGCGGTTAACTTTTGTTATTTCACAATCGTGACCTACTTTAAACCAGAAGTATCGAAAACTTTATGGCTAAAGATAAGTTCCAGAAATTCAAACATGTTAACTTTATCTTTTTGTATTTATAAAAATGGACGTATGCATTTCTAAATTTCTGGAATAATCTGAAATATTCCGGATCGATTTAAACTTTGAGAATAATCTGGAAACCTCTATAATATATTGAACTGTTTTGAATGAATTGAAAATGTTTCGATTGAGTAGTATAGTATATTTTTTTTTTGTCAAACGTCAAATGGAAAATAATAATTAATTTACATAATTACATTTAGTAAAATAATCAATAAAAGATAAAATAATACCTATATAATTTTATCAGAGTTTATGTGATCCAGAGGTAATTGATCCTACCCTACCAGGAACCCATAGCATTGTTTGTGATCAGCCAAATATCGTGCAACTCTATATGAGTCCCCCATATTTGCAAACTACGACTATCTTCAAACACGTATGTTTATTTATAATTGGTTTTCGTTACTATAAAATCACTAATACCTCAATAAGTTGTACCTAAAATCAATAATTAGCCAATTGAAGTAAAAAAAAATCTATATTTAGACTCGAAGTTCGTATTAGTCATTCAACGGAAATTTCCAATCATCTTTCGTTTCGGATACAATCACAATATGAAACTGTTGATATTTTTCTATAGAAATAAATAAGCCGTGAATATGACTTTCTTAACCGTCTAACCCCTTCGCGGCAGCCGGCTGCCGCGATTTGAC
>JWHW01050636.1:0-11387 GCA_000931545.1 Papilio glaucus | reverse complement strand
GAATTGAAAATGAATATTTTCCTTTCTCTGAGAATGACACCTATTAGTGGTAATAAAACCGATCTTTATACAAAATTTCACTAAACTCATTTTGCCTTTGACAGCTCAATTATTCTAAGACTCTCTGGAGCTAGCAAAGAGAAAAATCGAGAAGAATATAACAATGTAATGAAATACAATGTAGTTGACTTTAGATCTATTTGATCAATCATATTAAATAGCGTTTAACGTAGCTGGATAATAGTTGGTTACATGAAATTGTATGGCGGGTGAAACCGGGGTACAGCTAGTTATCTTATAAAACTATCTATGTTCCTCAAAAAGCAGAGTGTCTTTCGAAGACCCTTTATTTCGAAAAAGTATTGTTTCCTGTAGCTTAAAAGTTATTAGGTAAGTTAGATATCTTACTCTGAAGACACCCGTTCAAATGCTCTGGGCTGCATATTCTTTAAATTTATTCCATTATCACAAATCAGACGAGCCAGAGAAGATCCTTTACGTATTGTATGTAGTTGACCTGTTAATGTTAATAATACCTATATTAGATATAGAACTAGACGACATATTGTTTGGATAACAATAACTTATTTTTTTCTTAATGGCAGTAGACGTCAAACGGCATACGTTGTAATAATCAACGACCGCGGCCCAGAAACATATTGTAGTATGGATGGTAGTAGAGCATGATGGACATGGAAAGGAGCAGTGGATTGGAAATGTATTATACTTTCTTAACTTCAACTTGACGCTGGTTTTATTTGAGGTCGTGATACGTACCGTTTTGGACTGGTCCACTCAAGCAATGGCAGTCACTCATAACCCTAAGTGGCTTTTGGTAGTTTTATGGCATAAATTGGTCGTATGATATAATAGAGTGGGTCGCTTAGAAGTAAAACTACAATTAGGTAAATTGGTTGCAAAAGGAAAAGAGATCCAGATTAAAGCATATTAGTCTTTTGCTTTTTCACTATGAAATATCGAAAAACTTGTTTTTCGAGCTACCGATAAAACTGTATTAAGAGTCCAAATTATTGGTTTATTATATGTACATATCTAAATCAGTTTAAAATAAGTTGAAATTCATTACTTAATTCTCATTAACACTTACTTGGTGTGAAAGCAATCTGCTTATTCATGCCATTTTCATAAAAGAATCTGTCTCCGACACGAATGTTATAGAACTGTACGAGCGAAATGCAAAGAAAAGTGGGCCCCATCAGAGTTCCGGGGACATGTTTCTCTACGGCACCACCAACAGTTAGATCTATGTCTTCTACTGTTTTGTATAATGACTTCAATGCTTCTATATTCTGCGAGGTATGATAAGTTAATTGCTGGTTAAAGATTATTGAAGAACATTTATGTGTAATTATTTAAGATATCTAGGAAGAATTTTTGGTAAAGTTGAATATCGTAAGCCTGACTACTTTGTCGATAATGTAAAAAGCCCAAAATTATTATTGTCTTATTTAAAAACTACTTTTATTTAAACAATGTTTTATAAAAACTTCTTTACTTACACGTTTAGATATATTTTCTTTCAAGTCATCAAATGTCTTAGGCACTGGAAGTCCACAGTAGCACCGTAGATCGACGTAGCTCGGCAGGCCGTGGTCTCGGCCGCGTTGGATGTCGATGGCTCGCAGATCCACACCATTAGTTCTATTGTCTCTGCACAATTATTAATTATGTCTCTATGGTCACGTCGAAAATATCAATCTAATGAATTGAAAAAACTGTTAACAAAATTTCAGCAAAAAAGTTTTTTTCTTTTACAAAAGGAGAAGCTAGCAATCGTTTGATATCAAACAACTGCCGATGTTCGTAGAGGTCCACAACAATCTTATGTTCCAGATACAAAGCCATTTTTAGGTTCAACAGAAGAAACAAAATGGAGAGTAGGAACATATTCGAAAATTTTTCTTCGACACCTTTTTTTCATTAACATGCGTTATTTGTGGTATTGTATGTTGTATGCATATTTATAGGACAGACTTGGATACTGCGTTTACTTTCAGTACTGCTCGTTGCTGTACCAACCTCAGGCTCTGGTTAATCTTATTAGGTTTAAATTGACCAATGATGATGATGAGGAAGCGAATGGTCCTAGGTTGCAAAAATGCGTCTCAATTTTTTTGCATTTCTAATGGCAAGATAGGACAGAATACTGTATAATGGACGTATATAAAATAAATTGAATTTTATTTAAGCTAACTTTTATAATTTTATTTACCTAAACAAATATTGGGTAATTTCTTTATCAAAGTATTGGTCAGCTTTATCTTGAGCTTGAAAAGATAAACCTCTTGCTAGGCCATCAAAGGCACCATAATCTTCGATTACTGAGGGTCGGCTGAACCAGTCGCTTAACCTTATGACCCGCTCCAAAGCCCGGTTTTCTTTGATCATACTGAAAAAAAAATAAAAAAAAATGTGACAATTTTTATTTAGATTTAAGGAAATGTGAAAGAGATCTAGAAAAGACTGAAGTGGTAAAATCACTGTGGAGATCTTGCAATAGACCTACCTCTAGAGGTATTCAAAAGTCGTCGGTAGTCTTTTGGCTGACCGTTATGATGATTAACAGCTGCTCCTGAGCTGCAAATGCAGCTCAGGAGTTGTTTTAGGTAGGTTCAGTTTAATTTCGCTGTTCTTTGTTACTTTTTGGACTTATATTAATTATTAATATTTAATCAACGGGTTACTTACTGTAATCTCCCACGGATTAATGTATGAAAATATCTGTATGCCGCAGTAGCGAACTCCTTAAGAATGGCTGCATTCATATTAGGATTGTAATCGTTTATGTAACTTGTAGGATCTTTATAAATTAGTTTTTTGTCAAGCATATTATCCCGGCCTGTTAAACATAAATTATTTTCATTTTATAATACCATTTTTGCTGAATATTTAATTTAAGCCTCGAAATCGAAGAAATCAAAATGTACAAGTTGGATAAACCGATAAAAAGCTAAGGAATTCAAATTAAAAAAAAATCGCCTGGTCACTTTTTCTTCATTCATCCTTTCAGCATGCCTAAAACCCTTCAGCAAACCTAAATGATCATATAAAAAAACTTTTAAACAAAAACAAAACCGACTTCAAAAAAACTATATTCTTTTGAATATAGTTTTTTTGAAGTCGACTCCAAAAACAAATATGATTAAGAATTGATTCTTATGTTTAATTGCGTAAAATTATTTTATACTTTTAAGTGCATTTCTTGTTTTTGAATATAGTTTTTTTGAAGTCAGTTTTGTTTTTGTTTGAAAGTTTTTTTTCCTCGATTTTTAGTGAATCTAATTTACATATAAGAAATATATATAAAAAAACATACACACGAATTGATAACCTCCTCCTTTTTGAAGTCGGTTAAAAATACTAACCAAGTAATATCGGAAGAAATTCGTTGTATGTGATGTGTTGGCTCATAGCTACTAAGATGCGTCGTGTTTCTTGGTATATCGTTTCGTCGTCAAAATGTCGATTCATCTGCGACAGTATACCCGCGATACGATTGTGTTCTTTTAACAAAATAGTCTGTAGCACCGCCAGTTCTGGATTTTGGTTTATTCTAAAATCACCTGATGAAATTTTGAAAAAAATGTGGTACATTTTTATAGTCACTATAGTAGAACTAAATGTGTTGGGCTAACGCGACGATATTACTTTTTGGACCTAGCGACGACATGCCAATTTGGGCCTTATTACTGAGTCAATGTGACGTAAAGTCATTGTACTAAAAACGAACTCACATAGTATCCTTAGGAAGAAAGCGAGCACTGATACTTCTGAAGCAAATATAAATCAACGTTGTTGCGACAACTTGCTGCAGTAAACTAAAAAAAACTCATACTGGAGACACCTAAACTTAAATTACTTAATAGTTAGTTCATTATTGATCCTAAAAGTCTATTAACATAAATACAACAGCTATTTCAACACACAGCATATATCAAAATACAAGGCAGCAACCAAGTAAGCAAACGCACGCACGTACACACGCCACATGCAGGAGCGATGGAGCCTACCTTATACATTTTTTTCTTTTGTATTCTTTCATTTTTTTTATTTTTAGATCTTATAGTAAAGAAATATGTATTATGTTTCTTATGGTGCCCCTTGCAACTCTAGATTCCCACAAACATCTCAGGGAAATATTTGTTTGAAAATCAGCGCGAGACGCGATCTTGATCCAGAGTCGGTAAAGCTGTGTTAGGCCCTTTTGCCATAATTTGATAATAATACATTATTATTATACATTTTTTTTTGTGATGTAAATTGGTTTTGAGTGGCAATAAAGCATTTATTTACTTTTTTAACTATTCTTTTAATTTGGCAGTATATACTTCTTTTTGTTAGGTTATTGAAATTCCCGAAAAATAACTGTTTGTTTGTTTATTGCATTATTTTATATTTCAAGCGGCTGCCGTACTTAGCCAGACTGCTATAAAATTATAGAAAGATATAATCTTAATTTATAGAATTCATCTCATGCCTTTAATTTCAATATTCACCTGCCCTGTTCCCACTAAGTGAGGTACATACATCCTTCTTCCACTCCTTTCTACAACCGTCTTCTCAGTAGTCACTACTGTCTTGCTCATGTCATCCTTCAAGTAATCCATCCATCTTTTCTTGCATTATATTTTAAGTTTGTCAAACTAAAAAAAAGTGAATCATTTTTTACCAGCTACATAGCAAGTGTCATTGACAGATAAATTAGGTGAGCACGTTTCTTGTGCATTAGCAGCCTGAGGTGGCCACACTCCTCCGTTGCGCTCTGTTGTCAACATTCGCCCACCTTTGCTTTCACGCAATGACTTCGCTAGTGTGTCATTAACACCATATACCAATGAAAGGTCCATGTAACCAGTATTTTGATTGATCTAGAAGAAATCATAATAATTATGATAACAAATAAATAAGTTCAGTTTTTTACAACGAACATCTACCCATAGGCATCTGAAACAAACTAATGAGTTGCAGATGCGTTGCCTGCTTTTAATGGATAGAGAAGGGAACAGACAGTAACATACCCAAGTCATATCTTATGAATAGGAGTAGATTTAGCCTTCCGGAACCTCACTCATCAGGCAGAACCATACTTCTATTTCACTCCAGACTTCTATGAGGTCGTGGAATTTACCAGTCGAGCCGGCCCATTCGTGCAATAGATGTTGCTGTTGCAGGCTCTGCCGCTGTTAGACCTAGGTTAAATTTAGAGTAATAAAGAAATTCGCGGTCTTATTTTGAGTCTGTCATTTAGTTTAACTGTTGGAAACTAAGTTATTTCTTTAAGATGTAATCTTATCATCATCATAAATAGGATGTTTCATTCCTGATGGAATTCATACGTACGTCATCCTAGATTCATCCATATCATATTAGAAATCTGTTCATGTTCTGTTAATGGAAGCTATGAGTTTTGTTGCAAGTTATACGATTACAAAATGTGAGTCAGTTTGTTTTGTTTATATGTTTGTTTGTTATACATTAACTTCATAATGACTCAACCGATCATAATGAAACGTTGCACACAGATTACAGGGATACAGAAAATGCCATGGGATACTTAACTTTTATCCCAAAAATAAAACTGTTCCCGAGCTACGGTAAATCTATATTAACAATAGCGGTTGCCATGGTAAAATAATTTCATGTTTTGAACAATAACAACTTTATTACGATTCGAGGTTATTATATGTGGAATCCTATTATAAAAACTTCGACGTGGAGAATGAGAAAACGAATGCGTGCGAAGCCGCGGTCAACAGCTAGTACGCGTATGTAACGCTACAAGATGTCACATTTGGTTAAATATAAATAAAACATTTAAAGGACAGTTTTACAGGGTAAGAAGGTGCTCCTGGTGCGGTGCAATCTGTATCTCTCGACGTAACAGTTCTTACGAAATTAAAACATTCCGTCCTTTTCGCACTGTAAACATTGTCGTTACTCGGTACTGCTATTGCAGCGCAAAAACGATTCGTGTTGGATTCTGAAGTATACTGTCCTTGACTGTCACAGCAAATTGGAGCGGGAGTGCCTACAATATATATTTTATTATTAAAATATTTTACTTTCTATTATATCCCTGTATTAAAATCTCTGTATACAAAATGTGTCAGTGTGAACGATTTAAAAAATGATTAATTTTAAATTAGTTACGTAATAAATTTAACTATATACATATAACAATACCCCAGAAAATTCTTAATTTGAAATTCATGGAAAATTTGAAAAATAATGAATATGTCTAAAAACGACATTTACAGATTTTTACCATGTTCAATTCTTTCAATTTTTATAACCTAATATTATAAAGAGAATATTCCCGTTGTCTTTGTAATGAAAAAACCCGAAATAAATAATCGATTTTTCGAGCTAGACATATTTTGCTGAACTGGCCTACGATTTACTTAAAAAAATTGACACTAAATCATTATATCCACACTTTTGTGGCTGGAAACGTACATACATACAACGTAACATTTGAGAATACTTAAATACGCACCAATAAGAGATGTAGGGGCAGCTAAAGAAATGTCATGAGCTACTATTTGTCCCCACTGCATTGTATTGAGTGTCCACTTGTGGTCAATAACATATCTTGATGGAAAAACCTTAAATGATACCTCTCGAGGGTTAGGTAGCAAATTTCCTTGTGCAGAAATATTTATATCTGAAATATATAAAACCTTGATGATTAAAACAAGGTGCTGCGGTTGCTCTAAATGTAATAGCCTAGTATCATATCTTTCCCGTTTAATTTAGAGGGGGGATGCCGAGTTTTACGCTTTAATTATCTAAACCTATCTCTATTTCGTTACATTCTTGCAATTTACTGAAACAAATTTTGAAGATAATTGTTATTCCGCGAACACGAGGTTTTCGACAGAAATTATTTTTAAAATCGCTGGCCCACGATGCCGTCCAAACTCTAACGCAAGAATGTTTTAACTTACTCTCAGGACGAGGGCTGCTCACAAGCACTCCGAAAGGTTCTTGGGCCGCACCCCAGTTCGGGTTCTGCAGATTGTTGCAAGTACCATCAAAAGAACGGTATCGCGATTGCTCGCAAGCATTTGGTATTGGGCCGCAAGTCTGAGCTACAAAATCAGTGTCTGCTTCGATTGGTACTATTGGCCTGTAAAAGTAAAAGTTACATAAAAGTAACAGTTATCTTGAAAATAAAGCTTTGAACTATATACCTAGTCTTGCCATAAATACTGATACAAAGAAAAAATAAAATTTTCTATTGCAAATAACATTTATTACATTTACAGTGTGTTAGTTTATATGTCGTCTTTCTTTAGTATGAAATTGATCGATATAAGTTCTCCTTGGACGTTCCCTGCCAACACTGCCACTGACTTTTGCAACATAAGTTTGTTTCGTTACCCTCTCTTCATTCATCCTTTCAACATGCCCGAACCACCGAAGCATACCATTTTTCAATTTTAGTTACAACATCCACTTTAAGCCACATGTTACCCTTATATATAACGCTATTTTTAATCCTAATATTCAACGTCACGCCATACATACTTATTCTGACTGAAACAATGGAAGAGCCCGCAACAACAACATCTGTTGCACGAATGGGCCGGCTCGACCGGTGAAATACCACGACCTCACACAAAACAGGCGTGAAGTAAAACGAACTCTGCATTTCGTCTGATGAGTCAGGTACCGGAGGCCTAATTACAGTCCCGTTCCCCTTCCCACCCTTTCCTTAAAAGGATAGGATAGGAACGGGAAGAGGATAGGACGGGGAGAAGGGGCAGGGAAAGGGAAATATCCTTTTTCCTGTTTATCCACTCCTCTGTCCATTAAAGGTAGGCAACGCATCCGCAACACATTTGCTTTTTGCTTATGTCTACGGGTAACGCTCACAGAATATCCGGTGATCCGCTTGCTCGTTTGCCACCTTTTACCATAAAAAAAAAAACATTCTGACTCCTCACTACTGTACCTATAGCTCCATTCATATTATTTCCCGCATTCACTCGTCGTTCAAAATCTTTAACATGCCTACCATCTCTACTAAACATACATACAATGATGAGAGTTTATATAAAGTGGTAGAGCCCGCAACAACAACGAATGGGCCAGCTCGACCGGTGAAATACCACGATCTCACAGAAAACAGGCGTCAAGTAGAAGTATTCTGCGTTTCGTCTGATGAGTGAGGTGCTGGAGGCCTAATTTCAGTCCCCTTCCTACCCTTTCCTCATACGGATAGGATGGGAACGGGAAGAGGATTGGACTGGGAGGGGGTTAACGGGGAAAAGGAAATATCCTTGTTCCTGTCTATGCCCCCCTCTGTCCATTAAAGGTAGGCAACGCATCTGCAACACATTTGATTGTTGCGGATGTCCAAGGGTGGCGTTCACTAAACATCTAAATGTGAAAGGTGATCCGCTTGCTCGTTTGCCACCTTATTCCATAAAAAAAAGTTCAAAACAGCGCGGGCAGTTTCGGCAATTTTCCAAGCATCCGCTAGACGTACTGTGCACTGAGATTTTCATAGCACACGCACCTATTTCCGAGACGCACGACGCTCCCTCCTAATAGTAATAGCTATATTTGGTAACACAGTATTTACACGTATATAGACGATTTTAGAAATTACGTATTTATTCTTATGTAAAATGTTTTCTTTGAGGAGAGTTGTTAGGCAGGCGGCCTTTAACCTATATAGTATAGACTACGGTCACAGTTTAAACAATCATATGTGATTTTTAAAAATGTGCTACGGCCATACTGTGTCGACCCCACATACGCGGGAAAAGGGCAGGGAGATGATGATGAGGTTACAGTAGTATTAAGTAGATAATATCATTTCATTTAAGTAAAATTGCAGGGTCGGTCTAGTACATCCTAAATATACAAACTCTTTCACCTGTTCCACTTCTTTGCCATTAACATTTATATCAATTACTTTTGCACTTTGTTCTCTTTCAAACACCATAACTTTCGTTTTGTCTACATTCATCTTCATTCCATACAGAAAATACTTTTCTAATTTACGCATCTAACAAATAAAGTATCACTACTAACCTATGACTGTCTTGCTTCTTCGGCAAATTGGTTGCATTTGCAGCGTGTGCTAACATACTAATCGACAAAATAAAATATATTATTATCCTTGTCATGGTTTCTGAAAAACGAAAAAGTAACATTTTAATATTAAATTGTAATACTTACTATTTATTCTTTATGACTGAAGAAATAGAATAAGGAAGGTAAAAGAATCCTGTAAACTTCTACTTAACATTTTTTCTTTTATAGCCTCTGCCTACTCTTCTAGATAATAAGGTTTAGAAATGTAGTACTTGTTACATGAACCTTCAAATATGACTGACTGACTATTATTTTCGATAGTTATGTATCATTTATTTCATTTTTATGAAAATATTTACCGTAAAACCATATTGGCGTCATAACTCGTAACGATCCAAATCAATGATCTTATTTGTATAGTTTCTAAAGTTTTACAAAAATGTTATATAAAAGAAATTAGTAAATAAGTATATATTAGTAGTAAATAAGTAATAAAAAAATTACTTAAACGTTACATCGCTTTGTTTTATACTGTTTAAAAGTTAAAGTCAAATTTTCTTATTGAATATTATCACTTGATACATAAAATTAAAGAAGAACGAGTTTCCACTCTTTATGTAAAACTGTACACTTTTCGATCATTGTTAAGTAGTCGCATTACTTTTTTATCGTCAGTAATTGAATAAGTATCATATTAGTAGGTTGAATATTTAATATGTACACAGATTTTTTTCGAAAGGAAAGCTCAATCTCTATCTGAAAAAGGCTGGTATTGCACCTGCAATTTTTCTTTTAATGTAAATTATATTAACACTGGTCACTAAATAGTTGTGAGTTGAGGAATTGTACTAAAATTATATACAGAAAATTATATACACCCTTGTACTTCATAATTAGACCTACATACTTATATTACTCTTATTTAATTTGTATCAAACGCATTTTTGTGTTGGACTGCTTTCCGATGGTCATTGTCTGGAAATTTAATATTATCTGCGATACCTCTGTTTCTACCTTTTAAAGAGTAACTGGTGGTAATTAATATCGGGTAAAAGGAAAGCTTAACCAGTCTATAGTTCTCTAATGATATCAATCAATCAAATAGTATGTTTGCTAGAATATGGTACAAATAGTATTACAGAGGATCAATAAACATTCTGTCACGTATAGCGTGCAGATATTATAATGAATTTAAATTTGAAATTCAGTATTAACACATTTAAAACATTCTCAATATTAGTCGTCATTTATTTTATCAAAATGTTCTCGGTTATGTTCTGGGAAAATTTTTATATTATAATAACATTTATGCAATAGCAAATCAAATCGATTTTTAAACAATGTCAAAAGTAGTTTAATATGTTTCAGAGGTTAATGATTAAATATCATTAACCTCGGAAACATATTAAACATTAACATACACCAATTAAGATTTTCCTTAAATAATTTTAATTTTATCTGAGGCAAGCGCAGTCTATTTTCATGTTTAGATCAGCTATGCGCACAACCTTTAAATGTTTCATAAAGTTGTGTGTTTCTATAAAGATCATATTTCTAGGATGTTTAGGCAGGGCATTGGTAAGATTTTATGTTTTTTAAAAGTGGTTTGCAACTATCTAGGATGTGGTGCTTACACCACTGCTGATACATTTTTCTCTGATACATTTTTCGGAGCTTTAAAGACTTGATACGATATGATATATTAAGTTAAATTGTATTAAGAATAAAAAATATGCAGTAATTTGGAATCAGCTCCTGGAACGTTTTAATTTGATAATAGTATAATTTGTTACACAGTTATGGTAATTTAACTTTATCAATTACAAATTCACGAGATTAAGAAAAGTGTTTTCTTTCACGAGATTAAAAAAACTCGATACCTAATTAAATGTGCATAATTTATATACGAACTATACAATTTATATATTTTTAATTAAGTAATTACTTAAATTAATAAAATTTAAGGATTTTCAATTCGCTTTCTGTGCTCCCTATTGTTACCCCCCACGAATGTTGCATAGTATTTACCCATGTCCGACTTTCATAACTGTATATATACCTATGTGTGGGATCTGATTCATACCAGTCCGGTATTCGCGCACATTCTTGCGCAAGGCCAAGGGGTCACCGTGGTTCGTGCGCAACGTTGAGTTACACGTGGACTTAAAGCTGCCTACCATTGCCAAACACCTGAAGTTGGCGTCGCGCCGCTATTTTGGATCGCCGCCGGTCACCCCAATTCGTTAGTTGTTGTAACAGTGGTAGAGCCCGACTAACAGTGGTAGAGCCCGACTCTAGCATTTGCTGGAGCACGAATG
>JWHW01050622.1:255528-275081 GCA_000931545.1 Papilio glaucus | reverse complement strand
CCCGTAAAATTTGTTATTTTATTTTTGTGCTCTTTTTTGATGAGGAAACCTACTCCGTGTAGACCTTTCGTTTGTCCTATATAACACAAGACATGACGTTAATTTAACGGATAACAATTTACGAAAACAAACTAATGCAATTATTTGCAGCCCTAACTTTTAACTTTAATTCAAAGTTCATTCAATGTAAAAATAAATAAAAAGTCCATAATTATTTATCACTAAAAGTAAAAAAAATAATTTACGGCACTTTACTATTATTAAACAACCGAAATGCATAAAACAAAATTACAAAACTCGTAAAATAAATCTACAATGCCGTCGCGACCCGAAGCATTTCGAATAAAACCGATCAAGCTGTTTATGGACTTGTGAATAGAACAGAGCAGTTCAGTAACTTCTGTGACTGAGACGCAAATATCCACATACTTCCGCTCCGCAGTGAGTGAGCGAGAGCGACTACTGAGCTACAAATATTGAACCACCAATCGTCATGAGCGATCACAACTGAACTACCGACCAATTGGACTACTGAGCGGATGAACGAATTATCGGGCCATCAGACGAAGTGGACTAGTCCCTTTCTATCACTTGTTCTTCTACTGCCCAAATCCATTTAAAGTTAAAATATCAATTAATACAACAGTTTAACATGTTTATAACTTTATTATAACAATTTACTCAATAATTTCATCTTCACTGCAGACTTCTTGATCAGTCTTGTTACCAATTATTTTGCAGTAAGTCATATAATCGGTTACAAGAATTTTACCTTTATACATGAAATTTTTGTCTAGAAAAGGCAGCTGTTGCAGGGTTCTGTAACAAAACAATTGAGTGAAAATTCACACGCGATAGAAGTGAAACTTTGGTTAATATATAGGAGAATGACAGCAGGTGGTAAACGAGCGATTGATTGAAATAGGAAAGAAAGATAATCATAGTATAGTATAGTAGTCATAACATCTTAGTGGAAGAGCTATGCGACAAGAACCGTTGTGTGAATGTTCCAATTCAATGTGTAAATACCAAAATTAAATAGTAAAAATAGTATGAAATAAAGGTATTCGGAAGAGTTGGCTTGGTAAGTCATTTCACACATACTCCTGTCGTAAGATTTGCGAAATCATTATTTCTTTAAAGTCAATTAACTGACTTAAGGTAACCATAAAAATTATCAGCTTACTAACAAAAACACAGTTAATTACACCCACAAAGTAAAAACTAAGATAAACTGCTCAGCTGTTGACCTATTTCCAATTAAAAAATACTTCCGAAAATCATAAGCAAATACTTCTTCAAAGTTGAAGAGCCTGAAGGTACTTTAAATTTAGGTATCGCAAATTATTGAACTCACGGATATTGAGATTTCATGTTTTTTGGCCCCCTGACCGGATTCCAAGCAGATACGGGTGACTTGTTAGCAAGCATTAATCCAGCAACTGCTGTGTATAAACCATATTCTTGACAATACTTTTCCTAAAGGCAACATAAAATTATTTTGATTGTAATCTATTATAGCATACTTCTAATAAAAGCATTCTAGGAAGGGTAGTGGATTATTCTGCAATAGTAAACTAAAACCAAACTACCTCATTTAAAATTATTTTGAGCTATATAAAAGCACAAAATTATCTTATTTTGCAAAAAAATATTTTATAATTTTAAATTACCCTCCATTCCGAAAGCAAGTAGTCTGCATCACTAAGAGCAGATGTGGCTTTATTGACATCATTTATGCAAGAGAAGTGCGGTAAGTAATTTTCTTCAAGGAAATTTATAAAAGAACTTGGATTACATAGAAACTGATCCACAATGTCTCCAGGTGTATGTGACAATTTTGACCTTCCGTTTTTTTCAGGTAAAACTAAAAATATATTGAATAATGTCATTTAATGCATTATTTTTAATGAAAGAAAGAAATTATCGGGTATTAAGTAAATTTATTCATCTACACCAAACAGAAGAGTTGTTGCATTTGCCTTAAATAAAATGTATTGAAGGTATGTTAAGGAACAGAATAAACGGTAGTTAGCTAACTAACATTTTGTGTGAATGAGATGTCTCAGACTTCAGAAAATGTAGACGCACATACTTAATACATTTGCTATGAGCGCATTCATAGCCTTGGAAATTCATGGGTGGTGAGCGTGCGTGTGGTCACCTGAGCATTTCCTGTGTAGCGGTGTACAAAATGTCATCGAGAAGTAACGACCCCCACCACCCGCGTGGAACATGAGAGTGACATACGAATTTGCCAAGCTATAGCCTAGTATTTTGTGCGGTGGTGGTCACAGGTGAGTGTCTCTGGTGAACCAAAGCTATTCAAAACCTGCTGCCACTGAATGGCTTGATACAAATCTTTATTGGGGTTGTAAAGGAAGCAGATGCGGAGATGAAGGGCTTTGCCTCCGGGATGCGGAGGTTATTAGAGCCGGAAGGGGACTGAATATCAGATTAATTGATGATTTGTCTGATACAAAATGTCGAAAGTCCAGTTATTCAAAATAGATAAGAACTTTCTTTGCTAAACTCTACTAGTAATCAAAATTAAGATGTAAAAACCATTTTACCTACGACCTCACCCGTAGCTGCTGCCCGCTTTCCTAATTCGTACCACATGCATAATCGTCACCATTGCGCTCACAACACTTGGCCGAGCGATCGCGTCACACCGTCACACCTTTCCTTGCGCATTATGTATGAACGTAAATAAAACTCCATACAAATATTACATAGTTGGAGTTAAAATTAACTGCGGAGGTTCTGCACTTACGGAGGCAGTGGAGGAGGCAATTTAACTTGCCACTAGCTAGTTCAATATTAAAGAGGATCATCAGAAATCTAGAAATCCTATGAGTTCAATATATATAGACTTATATTATTAATGTTTTTAACTAACCTTTAGGATTTAAAACCCTGCCTACGCCGTGTAAGATGCTGACTGTCTGATCTTTACCAAGTGACATAAATTTATGAGTAGTCTTTTTCTTCTTCGTTACCTTACCCTTTCCTGTATTTTCTTTAATAATACTCGTTTCTAAGCTATGATTTATACCTAATTAATGAAAAAAAATAATGAGAATCATAAAATTAAGCTAAACATTATTATTTTAAGTTGCAATCTTACCCTTTAAGCTTGCAAAATGTAAATTAAGAATGGCAGATCTAACATCTCCCGCGGAGGAGTTTACAACAGACTCTATTAAGTCTGCTGTTGGGACGTTGTACATGCTGTCATATTTTTTGCTTATAATATCAGATGTTCGTTTCAGTGCTGCCCTCAATCCTGTTGTGGAGACACTGTTGAAACTAAAAAAATACATTTACAATAGTATTTATTTTACATTAAATAAGTATGTTAGAATTGACTATTTCTGCTTAATTTTTAAAAAAGTTTACTCACACGACATGGTGAATCTGAAATTGTTCTTTAAGACTTGGTGTAAAGATATTCAATGTAGTATTTTTGTTGTCTGAATTATTTTCCGAACATATGAACACAATCGGTGATTTTGCTCTATGCACATATTGCCTAAAAAAATTTTTTAACAATTATCTTTGAAGCCAGTATCAAAAAAATCTTTACTTGTACTCAACTCACTGTAAAACATTAGTAAATTCTGATGGTGATCTCAAGAAGGTATTGGGAAAATCTTCAACTAGTACCAACTTGTTACTATTATTGTCTAACAATGATGTAAAATTGGCTGCATTTGTTATAAAGTCTAAAAACTTTTTAGATTGTTTTTCTTTAAATTCATATTCACCTATGAAATAAATAATAACTTCATTAGAAATATGAATACAAGACATTTTAATTTTTAATTATTGTCAGTCTTACCATAGTCAGTAGGCAACTCAATATCTACCGGAGTGATCCATTCTGTAATTTTAATACCATGTTTAGTTGCTAATGTTTGTATTGTGGCTGTCTTTCCACATCCCACTGGTCCACTTAAAAGCAGTATATCACAAGAGTATTGTGAAGCATTTTTTAACCAATCTTCAACTTCTTGAATTTTTTTGTTATGAACAGCCAAATCTTCCACTTTTACTGGGTCAAAGTTTTTCATCCAATTTTTGTGGTTTATGATTGGTGTCCCGATTTTATAATTGATCCCTTTAGCAGACTTCTAAAAATAATAGATGATTTAATATAACTTTTAATATTCACTTTTCGCTTTAAATCACTTGATTTTAAACAGCATAAAGATTATCAGCACAAAAATAAATTAAGATGTGAATAGATTGACCATACACAGTAAGCTTTTCTAAAAATATATAGATACCTCTTCGGACGATTTCTGTTTTTTTGGGTTATTCTTTACCTTTTTTGGCGTTTGATTTTCAACAATATCGAACATAGGATTTAGCCATTTCTTTCCCTGTTAAAAATAATATAATCATCGTTATTGTGCTGCATTTTTTATCCTTTCCGTGTTCAAAAATATAAACATTTAAAACAACATACTTTTTGCATTTTAACGATGCCATCAATCGATGAGCCTTATTCAAATGATACTATTACTCTTTGATCAATGATTCTTTGCTTTTGTGTATAACTCAAGTTTAAGCTTTGCTTGTTTAATAAAGTTGTTACCTTGAATTCAAACTTAAACTTATAGTTTGACGCAAAGAGAAAGAGCGTATTCGGTTTGAAGTTTGAACTTTGAAAACTATTGCAGTTTGACGTTTACGTATTCCAGGGTAAGTGACTGTGGACCAGTGTGTGAGGGTGACCTCCTTCATTTGGAATTTCGAATATTTTTTAATATTCGAAATTCCGAGTTTTTTTAGACGAAATTACTGATGTAATTTTTTGTCATAAAATGGTTCATACTTTAATTGGTGTTTGAGTATTACTAGATCTCGCATATGAAATATGCTTAGATAAGAGACCAAAGAGCATATAAAATAAGTAAAAGACTAGCACTCCAAATGAACTAAAATATTTAATTCAATTCAGAAACTACTAGTAAAACAGTATAAGTAATAATTCCGCAAATTTTTCATATATTTAGTAAACTATATTATATACCCGACTGTGTTTAAACTTTTAACTTAGACTTAAAAATGATATAAATAACCGTGGGTACATTGGTGAAAAAAATCTTCTCTCTTTCCTTCAGAGAGAAGGATAGAGAGAAAGCGTGTATCGCGACCACAGACTTGAAATCTAACTAATAATACATATATTCTAAATCTATGATCGCGACACGATTTTACGCCAGTGGAAACCCACGGTAAGTGTTTCAGCTTTTTACGAAGTACGTTAGTAAGATTGTGTCTGTTCTTTTGTTGAATAAGGATTTCATTTAAAATCCTATAAAAAAATTATTTATATGAGTTTTTCGTACTTATATTAAAATAAATTTTATTTAAAAATTTCAATGTAATTTCTAACAAATACAAAATCAGACCAGATGACAACTTTTTTAACATTTCATAACAGCCTTGTAAACTCATTGCGCTGCCAGTTACGTAAAATGCCTCTTTTTCTTTAATATTTTTGTAAACGTAAGATTAAGATAAGGTCAATTTACTCATTTAAGAAGCAAATGTTTTAACTCCGTAGTAAGGAATCATAAAATAGCTAGACACATTCACATATGTATTTTTCCTGAGAGTGTATGTTTGTATTACGTGCAAGTAATAATTGCGCATTTAATTTTCAGGTAATGCAGGCCATCAAAGCTTTGGGAGTAACTGCTCCTTCTACAGTTCTTTCAGCGCTCAAAAAAGGGGCATTAGCTCCAGTAGTTGGACAAATACGTGAAACCCATTTACCGGCTCCAAATCCCAATGAAAGACGCCCGTATTCTCCGTTCCAAAATACAAGTAATGTTGCAGAATATGCCGTTGCTAGACTCGATGATTTATTAAATTGGGGAAGAAAAGGTTCAATGTGGCCCATGACTTTTGGATTAGCCTGTTGTGCAGTTGAAATGATGCATTTTGCTGCCCCGCGTTATGATATGGACAGGTGATTAATTTCAAATACATATAAAATTATCGCTCTTCCTATTTGAAATATATATTAATATTATATACCTAATTCCATAAAAAAAATAATACTCATTGTCTTCGTTAAGTAATTCTTAAGATTTCTTCAATCCATGTCACTTAAACACCTCATTATACAAGTGTAGAGCCAATAGGTAATTGGCACAACAAGTGCATGGGAGTCTTCTGCATAACATTTATTGTATTTTATACTTGCTACTGAGGGAATCTGCACATCATAGTTGTAGCTGTTTTCTTTGTACACATTTGTATTTTCCTATTCCTATAATAAATATATTCAATTTTTCTTTTTCTTTAGAAACTTTAGTTTACTTGTTATTTCTAAAGTTAACAGAGAGAACATTATAATAATGGTCAAACTTATATTTTTATTTATTTTATTATTTTTGAGAGGCTTACAGACTATTATAATTTATGACTGAAACTAAATTGAATAAACACATTGCTTAATAGTCTCTATTTGTATATAAATAACAAGTTAGTGCACCTTATTAATAGAAATATTTATATATATAGATAAGTAATATAACAGTAATATATAAAGTATGATTTTAAATAAACTGAAAATAAGATATAGTTAGCTGAAGACAAGAAACCTACATATAATATATACATTCACTATTTGTATTTGTAGAAACTGTGTTATATATAGATGGCTATATTTTTAAATTAAAGAATATTATAAGCAAACAAAATTAATACCACAATGTTGAAAGATGTGAATGGTAATTGGCAATAATGAAGGTTAGCAACCATTAAATTTTTGTTTAATATGCGTGGTTCAGGACTACTATGGTAGATATTTACCATTGCAAATATATCAGTGGATATGGACCATTTTTCACCATTCCTTAATAAAGTTGTCTTATTAAGGATTGGAATCGGAAACTACAGTTGATCATGTATAAGTGAGAGTTAAAGGAACTGCAATCTCTTTCCTTATGCAGGTTTCTCACCCAAGTTTTAAGCTTATAGAGGTACAGAAATGGCCATTATAACTCAGAGATTAAATAAATGATTGTTATATCACACTGTATTTTTTAAGGTCTACAACCAATAATGGCCATATACAATGAATAAATGTATGACAATAAATTTACACATCTACTTTCAGAAAACTATTTTTTCTGTTTATATATTTTGTATATGCTTTCCAAATTTGTAAATTTTGATTGGTGCAATTGGATTTTTCTTTGCGTCATGGCATAGGACGGAACCATTCTTTGCCATTGATATTAATCAACCTTAGTTACCATGGGTTTACACTGTTGAAAACATACCAAACCATACCAAAAATATTATCATAGAGAGAAAAGCTTATGTGTGTATTAGTGGAAACCCATGGTTAGGTAGTAATGTTACTACCTAACCCTGGGTTTCCACTGGCGTTAAACTAATAATAAAACTAAAAGCCAAATGTTCATGTTAATGTAACAATGTGTCATAAACATAAATAAATAGCCACTGCAGATGTGCCTACATGCTCTGTCACTTATAGAGTTACAGATAAGGTGTTTATAGGCTAAAAATGATGGGACTGGGCAATTACTCTCACAATGTTTTCTCGCTTACCCAGGTTACTTAATAATTTAGTTATTTGTTTCAAGGTTTGGCGTACTTTTCCGGGCATCACCACGACAGTCTGATGTGATGATTGTAGCTGGCACACTTACAAATAAAATGGCTCCTGCATTGCGTAAGGTGTATGACCAAATGCCAGAACCCAGATGGGTTGTTTCCATGGGAAGTTGTGCTAATGGAGGTGGCTACTATCATTACTCTTATTCAGTTGTAAGGTAAGGAATAAACTGTTTTCTTAAAAAAGAAAGATAGTCTATTACTGTGACATGAATACATCAAAAGTATTTAGTTCTTATCAATAACATCAGTAACTTGACTCGAGTCTGGCTGCTTATTTATAAATGATATATTGGACTATATTAGGTATTGTAGATATTTAATTTTCGCAGATGATATATCGATGGCTCCCACGTTAAATATCGTATGTCTAAAAATATGATTTTCATATTTTGATTGATTCATAATTAAAGTATTATGACTATTTAACGTCATAACTCCAGCAAAATATAATTTAGACATCAATTTGCTGACAGTTTATACACCTAATCCAATTGTGAACTTTTGAAGTTTACAATCGATCTTTAATTTTTTTTCTGTCAGATCAGATTAGAACTGAGCAACTCTTTAATTGATTTTTTATGTTCACATATTAGTTCGTTTTTTACATTTTCTATTGTAAATATTAGCGATGTGTGATTCAAGTTTATCTTTTCCATTTCCAGAGGATGTGATCGTATTGTACCAGTCGACATATACGTACCGGGCTGTCCCCCGAGTGCTGAAGCTTTACTCTATGGCATATTACAACTGCAGAAGAAAGTAAAGAGAATGAAGACAGTTCAAATATGGTATAGGAAATAGGCAATTCTGTGTAATGAAATAGCAAAATCAATGTAATTACCCCTGATTAAAATAAAATCATGTAGAAGTTACTGTTTTTCTTGTAATAATAGTTGTTTAAGCAATTTATTTTTTTATTATATTTTAACCATCTTGTATCTGCTAGCTGTGAAAGCTTTCTTTTTTTCCAAATAAGTTAAATAAACCATAATGTTGAATGATAGTCAATCAGTTTAAAAAATCTAGGAATTTTTAATTCTGCTTTTTATAGGCCCTAAAAAAAGAAAGTATCACTTAAAAGAGAGAAGTTGCATACTTATGCCAAATCAGTCAATCGGTTTATTTTCACTGGAAAATCTAGGTACTCGATTGACCAAGCAGAGTAATGTTTCGCGCTTATGTATGTCCGTTCCATGGAGACCTGCAGAATAAGTGGCTAAATCGATTTTGAAGAGTAAGGTGTCATTAGATTCATATTTCTGTATCGTAGGTAACGTGTATGTATTAGGTAGGTACGTGACGTGGTACATACGTCATATCTGTCCGATTTTTTTGAAATAAAATTAACTATTGTTAATAACGTAAGTTGTAGCTCTGGTGTTGTAGACACAATGCTATAGAGCCAGCAGCTGCCTTTGAGCGGGAGAGTCTAACAAAAGTGAAAGGAGTTTTGCGTTTCTGATAAAGGAGGTCCCTCGCAGGCTGATAGGGCCATTCATATACCTTCCTCCCTTGTAAAAAGCATTCCTTGATTTTTTAAATTCTAGAGCTCCTCTGATATCTTAGGTCAGAGACCTTATTTATATTTTATTATTATATTTTTATTCAATTTATTACATTGACTCTTGACAGTTGTGGATATTGAAGGGTAGTCACATAACAACTGGCCAGTATGCCTTCTTCCATAAAAATGATGATCGAGAAAAGACAAAGGAACGACGTAATTTTCGAACATTAGGTAATGGTAGCCGAATCTGTACATCCTCGAGCGCGTCATCTTAACATATCGGGGGTAAGTACCCTCTATCAAAAATCTGTCATCTATGTAGAGCCGCGCGCTTAGAGTAGCCCATTACATTTTTAAAAAAAAATCGATGTCAGATTATTCACCTGATACGGAGGGTCAGATAAGATCAAAAAAATCGGTATGGTAAGGTAAAAATGTCACACTTACTTTTTGTCTTTTTACCATCTTCAAAATCCAATAAAGTACCCATGACGCTCGAGGAAGTACAAGTTTAGCTGTCCTGCTGTCTGTCCTAAGGTATTAGATTTAAATAATGACCAATGAAGTCATTTGCAAACATACTGTTTCATCTCGAAACCAATATTTATTGACATCTTTGTTACAAAGATTCTAAGAGTTTTCTTTTTTGATTCCTTTGAACCTGACTGTGTTATCCACGCGTTCTTCTAGCTTAGCTTTTAACGAAATAAGGTCAGTTGATCAAAGGGTGGAGAATAGGTACAAAAAATCGTATTGGTATAAAAATCAAAAGTTTTAATGGTATTTTCTGAATCGCACCAAGCTTTCATTTACTTTTTAGTATACAGAATTATTTTTTTTGTATAAACTATGATACAATTCTCAGTTAATCTTCATGAAATCATGATACAAACTGTTGAATATGCCTTAAAAGAGGTTATAAATTTAATTTTGTCTGACTTGATGCTCATTAATTCTTAATGTTAATGGCACATACAGAGTTCATTAGTATTACACAAAATTATTTGCCTGGAAAGTAAGCATTTCTAAAAGAGCACGCCATTTTAAAAACATAAAATGGCATGGTGATGCAATCAAGTAACAATTGTATGAAATTGTAATCTATCTTTACAATGTATTTAATTAATTATTCGCAGACGTCAAACAAAATTGATGTCAGACAAAATGTATTCCACAATATAATAGTATCACATATTTTTAAATGCATCAAAACGAAATGTTAACTGCTATGTAACAGAAATAATTGTTTTAATCACAAGAACACATGCAGGGCAGGAGTAATAATAAATAAATAAATAGAACTCCAACTGGTACAATCGAAAAACCATTATGAGATTTTTAACGGAAGTGTAAAATGAACTTCCGATACGATAATAATTTATGTGATTTTATTCCATTCGTATGACGTTAAATAAACCAATTCTATATTTTAACACTAATTTACAGTCTAATATTTACATTTTATTTATAAGTATATATAAATATGTATAATTATATCGATAGCGATTCCGATAATCCTATCCTTCATGTAATCAGCAATTAATGTATAATTAACTAAATGGTCACAATAACAACTCGATAGATATTCTCAGTAAATAAACAAGCAGTAGTGTACCGGCCGGCGGCGACGAGCGCCCGCACTCCTCACCCCCACCCCCCGTATTGCACAAGAGAAGCGCACCGCCCCGCCGCGCCGCCGCCCCGCCCGGCGGACAACGAGACTAGCGACCGTCGCGCTCCAGCGACACCTCAACACAATAAATAATTCTCTAAACCGATAAAGTGAACCGATATATATTTAAATAAGTCGTACTCTCACTTGGGTGTATCGTTCACGCTATATGTACATCATTTGTGGGCGGGGGCGGGTCGTTATCATCGCGGCTCTTCCTTCTTCAACAGGTCGAGGGGAGCGAGAGGCGCGAGGGGCGGCGCGAGTGGAGGCAGGGGCCCGAGCGATCCGTGAGCACCCAGAGGCAACGAGCCGTGCGCCGCGTGCGTAGCGTGCGGGCCATGCGCGTGCCCATGCCCATGAGCCACGTGGCCGCCGTGCAGCCCGCGGTGCAGCAGGGGCCCTGATTTGAGCTGCTGGTGGTGCGCATATGCGCTGAGCATCTTGGCGCGGTCCTCCTCCGCCCGGATGGCCGCCTCCACTAGCGGCGCGAACCTCATGTGCTGCAACGGGTCGAATGAGCGGTACGGGTCCCATGGAGGGGGAGGTGGGTACGCCGGCAGCGCGGGCGGCGGCCGAGGCGGTTCCTTCCGTTCGTCTTTCGGTTCGGGCACACCATTTCGTAGTGGAGAGCGCGTTCGGGCCCGCTCCAACTCGCGCTCACGCGCTTTGCGTCGTTCGCGCTCCTCCCTATCCCTCCTCTCGCGCTCCTCTCTTTCCCGCCGCGCCCGCTCTCTCTCCTCGTGCTCTCGGCGTACCTCGGCGGCAGCGGACACGGGCGGCCGCACCCCACGCCATGCGTCGTGCAAGCCAAGCGGCGGTGGGTGGTGCACGCCGTGCAAGGACGACGAGAGCGCCAGGTCGCGCGAGTAAGGCGAGAGGCCGAAGGCGCCCGGCGCGCCGGGGAAGGCCCCTGCGCCGTAGCGCGCGAACGGCGACACCCCTGAAACGCCCAAATCTCTGTGAGTGGCGAGGGCCAGGGGCGCGAGAGCGGGGCGTGCGTTGTATCGGCTGCTACCTAGGTGCGGGTGGTGCGGCAGGTAGGGCGAGGGCAGCTCGTATGGCGAGCGGTAGGCGGGTGGCGGCGGCGCGGGCGCGGGGAACGCGCGCAGCTTGTCCTTGTCTGCTCCGCTCAGTAGTGCCCCGCCGGACTTCTCTTTCTGTTGGTGATTGTAAATCTCCCACGCGATGCGGACGTGCATTGCATTCCATTTTCCAGTTTTCTATAGAAACAATAAGATTTTAATTGTAATAGCGGTTGTTGCTAACAGAAAAATATGACAAAAAATAAGAGGCATTAAGTAAATTTTAGTTTTAAAAATTGTCATGCAGGGTGAAAGTAATTGGTATAGAGGAAAGACCTACCGCGGCAGCGGGGCGTGGTGGTGGTTTAGTGGCGGAGTCGCTTGCGGCCGACACTACGGGCTGTTAACATGAGGCGATGCGTGTTAATGATGACAGAGCAACTTAATTTGCAAGCACTAAGCTTGAGGTATTTATAGATGGAATAAAGAATACAACTAATTAAGAGAACCCAAATAATATACAGCTAAGTAAAGACAAGTCATAAGGAATAGAAAACTTCTCTAAATAACTACAGTACAGAAATTTTAGTTCAATTTGTTTAGTAGAAAGAATTCGTAATAGAAAGTAACGGTTAAAAAGTTGATAGACAAAATAATATTGTGAGTATACATCCTGCTCACTACTATCACTGAATTTTAAATAAAATATGTTTCATGTAATAAAATAGCCAGTTTAGATCACGGTCTGAACTACAAATTGCAGCTTCGGGCGTGGTTAACAAATAGGTTATGACATATTTTTATTTTTAATATATTTTGAATAATGCATTATGAAATTAAATCATTTCAAAATAAGACAAAATGAAAATTATTAACTACTTAACTATTATTTCAAAATTTATGGCAAGTAATAACATTAAATATGTGACCAAGACAGGCCTTTTGAAAATTGTCAAATATTAATGATAAAATGTCTAAATTCTACAAACTCTATATGCTACTCTGAAAATGTGCTAAAGAATGAATGACAAATAATGAATTATTACCATCGGACTGTTGTCAAATTAAAAAAGGCGATAGCTACATATCGAAGACAAATTCACAAGAAAACCAGTCTTATAAAAACAAAAATGTACAATATTAACGCATATCATTTATATGAAATTTATGTTAGTTGTTTAGTTAAATGTGAGAAATTTGACATGAATGACACCATACCCAGTATAACCTGTGCTAATATATTACCGAGATCATTTCAACATGAAATTTTGTATTAACAATAAAAAACAGTATTTGTAACCTATTGAGTATAATTGCGAGCATTTGGCAAAGTCTTGAAAGTACAAACTCAACATAATAATGAAACTGATACTAAATTGAATTTTAATAAATGAAATGTACAATTCGTATAATTTACATCAGACGGAATGAATGAAACAAATCAGTTACATTATATTTTTTTTTGCCTTGTTTGTAATACATTAATGTTTGCGGTGGCCAAACAACACTAACTTTAGCATACTTTATATCTCATGATCAGGTACGTGATTGTAGGTAAGCGTACATATGTCACGGACCGATTGTGAGCTTCGTCAGTTTATAATCCTACTAGGATTCACAATTTGAAGTTTCATTTATCGATAGTATATAAACTGCCGAAGTCCAATCGTCAATAAGTGGACTCAACATTTTGCTTACATTATTAAATTAAAGTTTAAGTTTGAATTGATGATAATTATAGATAAGGTTCATTATGTTGGACATGATAGACTTATCTCTTAAAAACAATCTTTTGGCCTGATAAGTCAAATTGTCAATGAATCGTTCAGTACACAATTTGCTGTCAGTTTATAATATGCCATGTCGATTATAAACCGATGAAAATCACAATCCGTTGGTAACATATATAGTCAAGCATTAAGTGTAAAGGAGAGATGCATGATGATATAATAACGTGTAGTGTTACCTTGGGAGCGTATGTGGTGAGCGGCGCCGGGGGTACGTAGGGAGCAGTGGGGTGCAACAGACTCGACGAGTACGGGTATCCGAGGCCAAGCCCAGTGCGGTATAACGATGACATTTTGCTAACGTCTTTAAACTGAAATCGTAGAATTAAAAATCGCATCAATACATATTTCTGCGTATAATCATGTTTAACATTACTGGTAAAAAGTTATGAGATCTACTAGAGTAGAGCCAAGCCCCTAGCCGGGCTGCGATTTGTTCTAAAAGTAAGGCTTGGCTTTTTCTTGGTTGCACCGCACAAACTTTCCTGATGGACTTAAAACTATCATTTTAACTATTATAAAACTAAAAAATAAGATATTTTTGAACTGAAACTTAACGCGGCTAGTTAGACGATATTTAGTAGGGGAAAATCCTATAGGTTCGCGTGGACAACATGCTTATTTAAATTTGAAACAGTTTCGACAAACTTTCTGTTATTTTTCTTGTATTGCATTTTTATTTTATTTTTAAGATACAAATGCTTTGTTGATTAATTATTTATTTTTGAACTATTTTCACGTTTTCCCACCTGTTCTGAGCTTGCACTAGTGTCAGCAGTCCTTATGACTGTGATGTTATTTTACGTTCCATAAACATTAATCAGCTAATTTTTGTTTATTTATATCGGCTAGGATGGTTTTGTAGCACATGTTGATACTGACCAGTGGTGAGTGCGGCACCAGCAACTGGTGCGGGTGGTGCTGCGCTGGCTGCGAGGGGTGTGAGGGGTGTGTTTGGTGCGCGGGGTGCGTGGGATGCGTGGGGTGGGCGGCGTGCGGCTGGTGCTGGTGTACGTGCGTATGCTGGTGCTGGTGATGGTGCAGCTCGGTGCGCACGCCCACAGAACCCACGCCCACGCCGCCCACAGCACCCACTGCCCCCGCCGCGGCCAGGAACCGATTGTCCAACTCTCGCCTTAGCAAGTCAGCTCCGGGACCTGCAATATATTTGTTTTCAATTAATTAATCGGTTTTTGTACAACTACCATATGGAATGGTCTGTCTCATGCAGTATTTTAAATATGGTACTTCAAAAAAAGAACGCGCTTCTGCCTTTAGAGTAACGTAACTGTAGTGCCTCTGGTGTGGTAATTTTTCATGGGCAGCGACGATCACTTAACATTAGGTGAGACACAGCTTGTCTTCGCCCTGTTCTATAAAAAAAATCTTTAAAAATAATATGTTTTCACAACTGTAAGCGGGAGAGGTAGGTAGAGATTACGGATTTCTGGCGCACCTTTCTAGCTTCTTCTAAATCCATACATGTATGCACACACATGCTTATTATTTGATGTCGGAACTCATTAAGCTTCAGTTTCAAAAGAGACTAGGGTCGCGCGCATCACCATGCATCGGGCTCTTATGATACTCCAAGAATTTATGGTAAGAATGTATTTAACAAACAATCACACTCCTACAAAATAATCATCACATACAACCTACCACAACCTCACAGAAAACAGGCGTGAAGTTGAGGTATTCCACGTATCGTCTGATGAGTGAGGTGCTAATTCTAGTCGTCTTCCCTTTTATCCATCTTTTAGCAAGCTTCCTTTTATTTGTTTCACAGCAAGATGTGATTTTGTAAACAAAGATTTTTTACGTTAAAATTCGTAAATTTCAAAATACCAAATTACCTCATAACATTAACGATCCATATTACACAATTTCACTTCACTTTATCTCACGATTTCAACAAAATTAAAACATTTCTGATGAAACTGTAAAAAGTAAATGACGTTTGTTTCTTTATAATATTCGATATTTTTCTATGAAACAAGGTATAATTCCTTGTTTGAATATTTGTTCTCAATAGAAACATCTGCTCGATTTTTTCTCCCACCACTTAAAATATCAAAATTAACCTGACACTTACTGGATTGAAAAAGTGATTCTGCAGAAAAAGGATTGGGATTGGGTGGCGCTAGCGGCGCACCGAAAAGCGGCGGCGCGGGGGGAAACGGTGATCGATCTGCTGCCGTTGGCCTGCTGGAAATATATAATAATTCATCAATTTTACAGGAAAGTAAAAATATATAGATAATTTTTGTTCATCAGTAGTCTACTGCTGGAAGGAGGCCTTCCCAATTGATTGCAACAAAGATCAGTCCCCTGTCGGACTCATCCAGTGGGACCGCAATGGGCTGAGGCATCCATGTCGACACAGCGTAGGTAAACGTCCTACAAAATGGACTGATGATCTAGTCCAGATTATGGAAGATTATTTTATCTATTGCTAAAACAGGTATAACTTCTGTTCAAGAAAATCTGAACGATAGAGATACCAATTGCTATCTGCATTTCATAGTTCCTATTTTGTCTGCCCCCATATACTGAAAATCAAATAAACAAGTGAATCAAGTAAGTGATGTAATGTGAGGTATATGAAAGACGTACAGGACTGTCAATTGTAGTTTAGATCTGAAAATTACAGGGTACTGCTAAAGATAGTATGTATTGTCCAAGTGTCCAGTATGTATGTCGCAATTGATTTTATCATTTCACGTATCTAACTTTTTCTTACGTAACTGCAGACAAGGCACTTCGTACTCTTATTTGTTTGTGGATGTTTATGGTTAGTGTTGGTCACTTAATGGTGGACCTCTTTCTCCGTAAAAAGAGTTTTAAAGTATATGATACTCATTGTTTGTGCGTGGTATACTCACGTTACCCCCCAGTGCGCAGGCGGCTTGGCGCTTGAGCTGATGCTGGGTACGGTGGGAACGGGCGCCAGCGAGTGCGTGAGGTGCGCAGGCGCTGCCGGCGTGGGAGTAGGCGCGGCCAGCGGCGCCGTCAAACCCCCGCTGAGACCCGCGCCCAGAGACGACTGCACACGTACAGACAATAACAATGACCTCACTGGTAATGTTAAAACCAGTAGCTGCAGCTACTGGGCTAATGGACGGACGATGGCAGACGAATTTTATTTATAATTTACTCAAATTTGACAGACGAATCCATTTACAAAATTAGGGCAAGAGGTCCATTATTTCATTTTTATTTATTTTTATTTTAGTGCGTCTAGTATGGGATAGTACAATTGTTATGTGCATAAGGTAACAAGTTTCTGAATAATGAAATATATGAACCGTAAGCGGAGCTGCCAACGGTGCCGGTAGCGGAGCTGCCAGCGGCGCGGCTAACGGTGCAGCTAGGGGCGCTGCTAGTGGAGCGGCTAGTGGCGCGGCTAGCGGAGCGGCTAGTGGCGCAACGAGCGGCGCTACGTGCGGCACACTCAGAGAGGACGCGGAGACAGGCGCGCTCGCCGCCGACGCGGGCGTGCTCCGAGACAGACTGCTAACGTTGCTGCTGGAAATAATTACATCAATCTTTCATTGAATTCAGATTCCATTTCTTTAATATCAAAATATCTGATTCTGAAATCTTTTGTAGTTCAGCTACTGCCTTCACTGCAATTATAATTAGACAAACAATATTTTTTTTCTTTGTTGCAATTGTTGAGTTCGCTAAGAGTTTAATTTAATTTTTATACTATTGCTATTACTTTTATATTATTTTTTTTTATACTTTTGTTAATTACTAATACCATTGTTTGTTTCTTCTTTTACTGTTTACATCTTTTTTTAATAAAATAAATAAATAAATATGCGCTCACGCCCGTAACCCAGAGGGGTAGGCAGAGATCATGAATTTCCATTTGGCGCGATCCTGGCACATCTCTCTCGCTTCTTCTACATTCATACATTTACGCATACATGTTCGTCGGTTATGGGTGCTCCTCATATCGCCCTTTTTTAGTAAGCCACTAATCTGATCGATATAAGTTCTTCTAGGGCGTCCCCTACCACCACTGCCACTCACTTTTGCTACATAAATTTGTTTCGTTATTCTCTCTTCATTCATCCTTTCAACATGCCCGAACCACCGAAGCATAACTTTTAAGCCACATTTGTCCCTTATAATGCTATTTTTAATCCTATAATTCAATGTTACGCCTAACATACTTCTTAAGGATCTTTTTTTACTTTTTTAATATTTATACCTCATCAAAAAGGTTGTCAACGCATCTGTAAATCTTCATAGTTGTAGATGTTGATGAGTATTGGGTAGTCACATAATATTCGGCGAACTGCTTGCATGTTTGCCTTCTTCTACTATACAAGAAACAACTTTCAACCAACACAAGAGGAAAATGATACGTACCTAAAGCTCTCCCGCTCTCTGCCGGGGCTGTGTCCGCGCGGCGAATAAGACAGAGGCGCGTGCGGAGCGCCAGCCGCGCCCAGCGACCCCGGGGTGTGTGGCCGCACGCCTTTCGGTGTCTTAGGGGCCACTAACGGCGACGCTGATAGACTTGTTCTCTGTAATATGAAGGCATTTTATGTTTTTTATGAAAATTTGGAGCAAGTTAGATTGCCATTAGGCCTCACAGTCAGAACTTAGATTTTCGTACACTGTTGCAATTTTAATAATTTGTAGAAAGTAAATGTGAGTAAACTCTTTCTTAGGGACTATTCTATATTAATGTTTTTGAACATCGAAAAAGGGTGGTCATAAAAGTGACTAACCGTGTCGTTGGTATTTCTGGGCGACGCAGCCGCTGGTGGTAAATATGGACTATGTTGTAAAGTGGTAGCATAAGGAGCGTATAGAGGAGGGTACGAACTGCCGGAGTAAACTGCCGGAGGAGGAAAGCCATTAGAGGCGGCGAGAGTACTGCTAGTGACGGGACCGTCGTTCCTAGGCGGCTCGTTAGAGGATACCACCGCCTGTCTTGAATCTACAACTGGTTGTGCAAGTGGATGGCTACTATGTGATGTGGGAGTCGTGACTGTAGTCACACTAGTCGATGTCGGCGCATCTACATAACTGAGAGGCTGCATCATAGAAACAGGCGGTGCCAGTGACGTCGAGTGTGGGGGTAAACTCAGCCCAGGATGTTTCAGGTTCGAGTAACTAGACATCGTACTAGTCGTCGTGGAAGCCAGAGATAACGACGAACCGATGTGATTCGGCGTGGAGGTCGCTAACGGATTGGAATTGCTCATGGGAATACTCTGGTGGCTCATAATGGAATG
The DNA here is from genome assembly GCA_000931545.1 of Papilio glaucus. Taxonomy (NCBI): domain Eukaryota; kingdom Metazoa; phylum Arthropoda; class Insecta; order Lepidoptera; family Papilionidae; genus Papilio; species Papilio glaucus. Next base: position 256,164 of record JWHW01050622.1, on the reverse strand, counting down.
GCTGTTGATTGAATGGCTTAAATGCGTCGCCATCTGGTTTGCTGTCGATTGTATATAACTGGGAGCGATATGATTCGCGACGCTAAACGACGAGAGGTGCGACGGTCGATTCGCGTACGACGATTGAACGGAATGTTTTTGCAAACTGGTTTGACTCTGATAAGGTATCGAATGTCCGTGAATACTGGAACTTATACTCGAGTTTACATGACTAGACCCGATAGTCGGGGTGGGATATGATTTGGACGCGGCCGGAGAGTGTGGCCGCCCGGGGACGTTCTGGTTAGGAAGACAAGTGGTGTTCGAGGAGGGGGTAGAAGGGGCCGTTTGGGGGAGGGCACTGATGCGATTAGGAAATGAGGTAGGAACGGGATGAGGTTGCGAGGGGGGCGGGGGATTCCGAACGTCATGTCCGGGCATGACGGGGTGTGATTGCGCATGCGGCACCCGGCCGGGTAGCGCAGCGTGCGGATGCGCTTGCGCAAGAGGTGAGGGCGGAGCGTGCTGCGGCCGTTGTGCGTGGTGTGCGTGTAGGTCCAACGGCGCCCCTGCCGGCTCGCTCGGCTCCGTCCGCGTCTCGTGGTTCGTGTGCCGGTAGTCGGGAAGCGCGGCGGTCGCGTGGCCTTGGTATGCGGT
>JWHW01050622.1:244785-255491 GCA_000931545.1 Papilio glaucus | reverse complement strand
CGCTGCCACCGCGCGCCACCAGCTCGTTTTTGCCTCCGGCGCCCGCGCCTGTCATCCGGAACAGAGAGCCGGCATCCGATGCCTGAAATTTTGAAATAAAGTACGTTAATGAAACCAGAATAGACTACAAATTGGCAAACAACCGCTTTGGACTAACATTTTACACAAGGTTTTACAATAGAATACTAATGGTAGTATTGAACTGCCTGTTGGCCTTGTGAATAAGAACTAGGTTGGGTATCATCAGCTCGAAGTAGACATTGGAGATGAAAGGTAAGTTCTGAGACTTAATTTGTCACACTACCATCATCAATAGTGGTAAACGGCGTTGAAAACTTTTTCTAATCCATTTAACTTACTTTATCCAATGTTCACGTTTAATTCAACATTTATTTTTATTTAAGGAAGACAGAATACTTAATATGTATTTTTTCTATTTGCTTTTTTATTTCTCTTTGACAGAAAACCTATACTTACATCATCCATTGATACATCGTGATACCTCGGTGAGGCATTTCTACTGTTTTCTGGACTTGCCTGCAACAATAAAACCATCCTTATATAAATTCACTTGGCAAACACTGGGTCCATATTTGTTTTTTCAATGTAGATTTATATGCATAGAAGAAAACGTAAATAAATGTTTTGAATAACATCGAGCCTATGGCACGGGCTGATTAATATACGGCGGCGAGTTGCATAAATGCAATATTGCGGCACGAGCGCGGCTTTGATCTGATAACTGGTGCACTTACGCGGGCAGCTGTGCGGGCCACATGCCATTCCGTATTATTAGCTGAATGTCAATTCGTTCGTTATGAAAAAACTGTTGTTTTCTGAATTAAAAATAAGTTTATTTTTTATACTTTCATAGTTTTATCGAAGAAGCAAGTTTAAAAGTGTAACATTTCGTTTAAATATTGTAAGCCATCTTAAAATACCCAAGATTCCTTAGAAAGTTATGCGACACATTGTTTGAAAATACATTTATCTATTTTACAAAGCATTATTAATAATAATCAAAAGTGGAGTCCGACCAGTTATTCGTAAAATTCGAAGAGTTTCCATTAGGTCGTTTGTAAGTTTTTACAGTGTAAAATATACCACTTAGGGTGTGTTCAAACAAATCGTATTGTTAACCGCCTACTTTGAGCGAGCGTTTCTCATTATTGTTTTTCTATTAATATTCATAATTGGTGACCAAAAATGGAGTGAGATTTCAATTTCAACACTGGGGCTCACCACAGTCGGTGGCTATGCACGGATAATACGTTTGGTGAGAATTGAGAACATGGGCTTAGAAACAAATTGAGCCGTAATAAATAGCTAGCGCGCCTATTTGAATTACGTTTTCGAGATGTAGGTATGTAAAAAAACATGAAATAAATCTGTCGAATAGGGAGGAGTCATGTTATTTATTATAACCCAATCGTATTTAAGACGTAAACGAAAGTAATTGGACGATATTTACGACTACAAATAGCTCAATAAAACAAGTTAGATAACCGACTCGTTTACGGTTATAGCAATTTAGTCTTTGAATCTATTAATTCAATCTAAAACAAAATGATGGAATATTTGTAAGTGTATTTTATTCGCAGCTTTCGAAAATGTACTTTATCTTATAACTTGTGTTGATTTACATAACAATCTTGCTTATTATATTTTTTATACTTTTATTTTTTCGACAATAACAGGCAAGATTTGAAACACAAATAAAGAATCAAGTTTGTTTAACCCAATCTTCGTAGACACGAGAAATAATCGGTTCAGTGCGAATTGGATGAGGACATCAAAAGGAGCCTTGTGTCTCCTAGTATTATATATCAAGAAATAAGGACATCACACAAGTACCCCGAGGTCTTCTTGAAATATTTAAGTCCGACAATACTTTATAATTATACAATTATAGTGAAGTAAACATGAACTTACATTTATCTACGACTCTACTGCTTGTTGAACAATAATTATTTACACTTCCTCCAGTTTATTATAACATGTTTATTAACACACACCTTGATATTTGTTATGAAATGTTAACAACCTGTCATTACCGTCTAGTTATTATCGTTTAACTTTAAAGTATCGTTTTTTATTGTTACTAGAGATCATAATGATTGAAAACAATAAGGTGAACACAGCCGAATTAGTCTAATGGGTGATCATGGATAGTTCCGAGGTATGTCGATCGAGTCAAAGGGTTTTTTGTACCGATTACAAGTGGTAAGCACATCGTCGTATATTATTATTGTAAGAAGTAATTGAGTATCCGCCTATCTACTTAGGAACTGATCCACATTAATCATATAATTTATAACAATACCAACTAAATAGGATAAATGCTGTTGGTTGGTTCTTCGGGCAGGTTTAGTCATCTCATTTATTCAAGCACATAAAAAAATAACATTGTACATGTTGATGAGTAGTGTAGTGTCAACATGAGAAAAGTCGCTTTTTTTCCTTTCACCATACAAAAAGACCGGAAATAAATGCATATTTGTAATTATTGAAAAAACATCAAACAGTATTTGTGTTGATTAGAAGTAAAACCATAATTTTACTACGGGAAAATATTTTAATTGCACAGTGAATATTATATCAGTCTAAAAATAATTTACAAATAATATGTGAATTACTTTAAGACGATAAAACATATTTAATTGACAAATGTAACATTCATTGCGGTATTTTTCGTAATCTAGTTTTGTTAATTTCTCTTAAAATCATTTTTGGACACTTCAGACTCAAATAATCAAGGGCAATAAAGATGCGGTAAGAGGAAGCAATCCAGCCGACGATCATCGAAAACACCCGAGTAAGTAGCAATTGAAGCACTAAGGAACACGCTCAAAGCCAAGTGGCAAGAAGAGGCAGTGAATCGATCGGCCATAAGGGGGCAAATCGTTTCGGGAGCGTTCCGGCAATTGAATGTTTAGCGTTATCCGGCGAGGGTGGGTCGTCGCTCCGCAACAATGGACTGATAAATCAAGAATGGAGCGCGCGTGCGGCGAAGCGCCGCGCCTCCGCCCAGACGTGTCCACAAAGGGGCCGACTCTAAGCTCTTGTCACTACTCCTAGTGCACTTTTGGAGTTTTTAATTTGCGTTTAAGCGTACCCTTTTGCCTTTGCCGCCTTTGCGAAGAAAAAAAACTCATATTCCCGTCATGTTCGCAACGCAATGAGTACGTGTCGTCCGGTCTTGTTACACACAGGCCCATCAAACGTACCGCCAGTACGCCCATCTATTATAAAAATTAAATTCGAAAAAGAAGTATAAATCACCTCCGTCCATCATGTTTCTGTCGTCAAGAGCCTCCCGTTATAAACGCAAGAAGACCGTTCAACACTAAACCGAAAATAAAATGCTAAACTGCCGTGTAAAACATATATTCGACAATGATACATGTCAGCTCGGATTAGAACCCGCGACCGCTTGATCTTCTCGACTAATAACAGCTACATCTATCAACACTACGCTTTTTTACAAGACCCACTATTAATAGAATTTTCAAGTGATAGGTATTTTACCTATCAATTGAAATCATTACAATACTTTTAATCTTGGTCGCTCACGTTTGTTATTTAAAGAATTGTACCAAGTACCGAGGGGAGCGGGTTAACCAACAAGGTACAAATAGAAGACATTTGATGAATTATGGAATATTTTCACTTTTAAAATTCAAAAACCTTAAACAAACAACAGCTGCCATGGCTATTATGGAGGACAGTGTCCAGCAAAATACAGTTTTGTTCATCTTAATGTATATTAAATTCGGAATAAATGTTTTCAATTTGCAATTTGAATCGCGACAAGGCAGTTATTCACAAAAAATGATTTGTTTCCATGAGGTGTGTAACACAATAGCGCCGCCGCCAGCTGTCTATTCAGTGTCGGCGGCACGATCGTCGCACACAGGTACCGCGATCCTGATTATATTAATCCAAAATTGATATATGCTATGCAATTATAAGTTAGTTCGGAAACTGAAGTTTTCTTTTTCCTTTTTGTATTCCACGTCTATACGTGGCATACATACGTACATTTACCTATGTAAATATATAGGTAATTAAATTATTTTAGTGTAATCATTCCATCACACCTAATCATCATCCGCTCAAATTTATGCTCAGTCTTCTTTACGTTACGTTACTTTAACTACATGTCCCATAACATCAAAATTGTCCTATATTCAAACACTAGCAGACACTCAAGACGACCCCAAAGCATAATGAGAAGTCAAGTATCGCCTCAAATACATCAATCCGTCTGTGTGTACGTATTTTTCACCTTGTTTCAATGTTTGCTTAAGTTGAACAAACAATACTTTATTACGTCGCGTGCAGCGAGCGCCGGTGAGCAAAGCCGCTTGCAGCGCGTACACAGACCTAATCGCAGTTATATCACGTATGATGAGCTAATGCTGCTAACATCATTAAAGCGTTCGTCTGACGCTCGACATCGCTCGCGGCTCAGCTGCCTATACATTTTACGCTAATACGGCCGTGCCCCAATTACCTATCGTTATCTGGATGAGTAGAGATTAAACTATTACCCCCACTCTATTTTTTAACGTGTATAAGATGAAATGGAATGTTTAGCTATGTCATAAGCCCACGCGGTCTAGAGCAAGATGAAATCGTAAGAATATAACATACATTGCATTATGATGAAGTATGCGTTGGAAAATGCCACGTCTTGTTTTCTAATGTATCACCCGGTGGGCACGGTGTGAAATGATGCTATAATTACATGTAACCGAGGTGCCTTCGTGAAGAACCGGCGCAGAACGTTGGCCGCGAGTCAAAACGACTTCTACATTTGAAAAAGATAATCGGTGAGATATTAGCACGGTGAGTGATGTCGTGTCGGCGAGCAATAATAGTTTCGTCGTTGGAGCCCACCTCCGAGCAAAAACACGAGGCGAGTTTAAATAAACCGGTAATAAAAATAAACGACCCCATTAGTCAGCGATGTCAAAATAAAACTCGGCGTATTAACTCGCTCGGACTATTGATCAAGATTTTGTGTTAAGATATCATGTTCGAAAAATTGAATTAAGTTTTGATTAATGGTCTAACTGGTGGGTATGCATTATTTATATCATATTAATATTAAAGGCGGCATGATAGCCGTCGGAAGAACTAACGTTTTAATAGGTACTGAATTGTATTTATACAATTGCAATTATTTTTGGTTGAACTATACGTGGGTAAATAGTTTTACGTCTGCTATTTCAGAGATAGACTAAACACGGCGGGGTAAAACATTGATGCAGGTAATTATATCAGTTTGAAATTGCGATAATGTGACAGTTTACATTTATATGTTATGGTTATCCTAAAGAAGAAAATTTAATATATTATCTCTATACTACGCACTCAATAAACATAACAAGTGTAGAGTGTAAAGTATAGTCAACAGCTGTATTGATCGTAAAACTGTTTACTGTAAAATATTTAAACAAAGTCGGAAAGTAATATGTCACCTTCATTCCTTGCTAAATATCATATAATTAAAGCTATTTTAATATTTAACACCATCGATTGACGTCCAACACTTATTTATATATAGATTCGTTGACAGCGAAAAATAATGTGAGTCGTTTATTTGCGTGTCGAAAATAGTATGAGAGACATTCAAGTTGAAAATAGAATATTTAAACGAAGAACAGATCTCGGAATAATGTCGACACTCGGCCGCGGGAACGTTCCGCTCTCCGCCGCTCCCATTGTTGCGAATCGGGGAGACCCGGAAAAAATGGCACGATAGCTTTTCGCCCCTCATTCGAAATTCTAATACTTTCGCAAACTTTTAATAGGATAGGACTTAAAATTCAAGGAGAATTCAGAGTCGGGTAAAGTTGAGGTAGCGTTATACGATCATGGCCCGTGCCGACTGAGTGATACGGTGAGTTTTTCTATTAGCTTTTATTGAATAAGTCAGTTTGCTTTTGAAGCTTTGTAACTGTACGAAAAGTGTATAACTTTTTTTATGCAATTTGGACATCAAACGAGTGCAGAGTTAATTCCGACGTCTATTCCCGGGAAATATCTATTACACCCGCGATATAAAACGAAAATAGAAGTTAAAACTCTGTCTCTATAATTGCACCATTATATATATTACCTTTGGTTGGTATTGCTACCGTGTACCGTGTAGGTAGCCGGTCGGCCGGTAAGCTTATATTACATATACATTATTTTGTGTCCAATTGACGAACGCTACTGTGACGCCGGGCAGGATATGGACATAAGATCCTGATAGTGCTGGATTGTAATGCATACATAGGTTTTTAAAATTAAGTCGACTTTTTTCATGTCGTTTTAACTTTTATGTAAAAATGAAATATTTATTAAAATTACACAAAGTTTAGAAGTAGTCTCGTAGTATTTGTACTCATTTCAAATTTAAAAAAAAAAACTGATTCAATTTATTAAGACTTTCAATTTATTAATTGCATAATTCATTTATCACTTTTCCACCAACTTTGAATCCATACTTCAGTATTAAGGTCGTTATGGCCTGCAAAAGTTAAATAATAAACTATTGTTAAGAACAATTTGAATGTTTAAGTTCTCTCTAATCTTATTGTACACGGTGAACAAAAATGTTGTAATGAGTACAATTGCCGGCATTCTTTGTAAAAAACATAACATAAATCTTACAAAAGCCCTTACATCTAATAAAACGATATTGATATCGACAAAAGAATAACAAAGGCAAAGGTAAAGAAAAAGACGTTGTACGACCCTTGAGCTCGCACTCAAGAGAAGGTCATGAATAATTCAAACCATATGAAGTATACTGTATTACCATTTAATATATTTTTTCATCTCAATATTAGTGTAAGAAATAAATTGATTTAATAAATGTTTATACAATTAAGTTATTATGTGAGATTGTATATAAGTCATAAGCGTTTATTTAAAGCATACTTTATATTTCGTGGTTTATTCTATTAAACTTTTTTTTTAACTGTAAGATGATATCTTTTAATTTTAATTCATTGTATAAATTGCGATCTATTATGAAATATACAAGGATGAACAAATAAGTGTTACCTTGTGACAGACTTTTATAAAAAATACAAAGTGTCCACCATGAATATTTAGCACGAGAATTGTTTGTTCGTGACCTGAATTTAGTGCCGCATACAAAATTTTCTACGTTGCGATGGTTCGCGCATTATGAAGAGGTTAGGGTGTCCAGCGGCTTTGAAGTTAATGGGACACAGCTAGGTACTACACAACTTGTTCAAACTTCTAATAGTTTTATCGTATTAACTGGTTTTCTTCAAAGAATCGCTACATAAATATATCTATGTCTATTCAATTCAAAGGAAACTAAAACGCATTACTGATCTGTCAGGACTAAGACGGAATTCTTTATGTAACGATTTTACGAACATGTTATCTAGGTTGAACTTAGTGACTTGATTTTTATTCTTGACATAATCTCCCCATAAATTCAGTTATTGAAAAAATCAATAAGAATTAATTATCTTGGCCATTTATAAAAAAAAAAAACTACAAAAACTTAATAGCAGTGTTTTATGTAACCAATTAAGAAAAGTTATAAAAATCTTGTGGTAATCTATATATAGTCTTAATAAATATTCATAAAACAGAATAAATTATTGTTCGCAATGACTTGTAAAGCTTAGCAATTTATTTTGGAGAAATAATGAATAAACTGAATAGCGATGCGGTCTGCACTTTTATAAATTTACATTTTATTGCTTTAAAAGTAGATAATGAAGGTTTTATGTATTCGCGTACGTTGGTACGAACATCCGTACTGAAAATGTTTGGCACATTTTGCATCGAGCGTAGCAACGCAGTTAGTCAGGAACGTGGAAAAAAGGATAATCTGATCTGGTCTACTTAAACCAACTCCGGTTGCGAGAGCTAAATCCTATCGCCGATCGCCATGTGTAAGTTATGTATATTATAGATTTGAGCAATTGATTTCTCAGTTATGCTGAATCTCTGACTTCATTTGATGGCAAATGTATATAAAAAATCCTAGACTATTGTAGTTCACACGTTGACAAGTGCTTTCATCTTTTGGCATTTTAATTTAGATGGAACCAGGATCATATTTGGGATTTAATAACGTTAACCTCGGTTAGATAATTGCCGAAGAAGATATTTTTACAAAACTAAATTGAAGAAGTTGTATTAGTTTTCAATTTTTTGTAATCGAATTCGACGTGAGAACATAATACAAAAGATTAGAATTTTGTTATATGAATAATATGCAAATTAATTTAAATGAAAGATATATTATAGACGTTTATTAGATTTTTTATAATCCAAATGACTGCTGACCTTTAAAATTTAAATATACTTATTATAAAAACAAGAATTAATATTAATAAAATATTTAATAATAATGCAAATGATTTAGATCATAAAGATTGCATTATTGTAATTAATTTAGTGATATAATTAGATTTACTAACTTTATAACCTTGTTTATTGAGCATTTCGAAACGGTTGATATCTTTTACGGTTATGTTGCGGGAATAAATATAAATTTTATGCAATATTTATATGGCTGAGCACAATCAACTTTAGCTTAATATAAGCATTACCTGTATGTATATAGGCTGATGGTGTGATATGTATCCTCGAATGGACAAAAACTTAACAGTTATTCTGTGGTTAGTAACTAGATGCAAATTGCCTTTTAAAGAAAATAACATTCTTAATAGAAACGTTGTTCAAATACCACAGAGCTTAGGCACCAAAAATGTCTTTAAAATAAGTATATTAAAGTAATCTGGCAAGCTGCCATGGATTGTAACCTTGAATGGATTTCGAAATGTTACACAGAAATGTAGAATTTTTTCCTTCAAAGCTGTATCAACACTTGGTCTTTTTATATTATTAAGTTTGTAAATGAGTTTATTTGTAAATTTTAAAATGTACATAAAGCGACAAATAGTCGACTATTATATAATAATAATTATTGCGCGGTTTTATTACAGAGTCCGTTACAACCAAGACATATACTAACTATAGTGCAAGCACTACAGTTTTTGTTTGATGAGAAGATGTTTGACCCTACAGTAATAACAGTTTAGTCGTATTTAAAAGAATGATCACAATTTTACCTATCCTATAATACTAAACAACGGCATTAATAGAGATTATCTGGAATACTGCTTTACCATACAGCCCTCTTCGTATCATTTCCTAGGATAGGATGGGAACGGAAGGTGAAGAGGACTGGACGGGGACGGGATGGATGGAGAAAGGGAAATATCTTTTTTCTTTCTATACCCTCCTCTATCCATTAAAGGTAGGCAACGCATCTGCGACTCATTTCCTTGTGGCGGATTCCTATAGGTAGCGGTCTCTTTATATCAGACGACCAGCTTGCTCGTTTGGCCACCTTGTTCGATTAGAAAAAAAAAGTGAAACACATCCTTGACTGTCCGTGAGTCAAAACAGTAATTTTCGCGCGTAAATTTAGTTATGTGTTAAAACAAATGTTTTTCATAATTAATTTACATTTATCCTTGCTAACTTGCTAACGCAATTAACTGACATTACGAATTACAGCTAAAATTGTGAGCCATTAAGCGCAATTACGTCGATCGCTAAACGTAAATCGGCACATAAACATTTGACCGCAATTGCGGCTAACAGCGGCTCGAGGTGCATAGCGCGCGCATTGTTCTCGCCGTGTCGTGACAGCGTCCAATAACACTCCTATTCATTTTTTCTTCAATGTTACTTCGCACAATTAAATCGGAATGTCTGTTTTATTATATTTCAATTACTTTTTATCATCTCCTTAACTGTTAAGTTTTGTAGAATTTTATTGACATTGTGGAACGATAACTAAGGTGGTCGGTTTCACCTTGAATTTTTTTGGTATTATATTTTATTCATCGACTGTCATTGGCTAATTGCTACCTGTTTAATAGGCCAATACGTTCAAGTGGTACATTTACACGGCATTACTGAGCATAACGATCTCTTATCACGTAATCATGGTAATTAATAAAATACATCACGTTAATTGTGCTGACATGTTTTTTTTTCTTCATTAAAAATATTTAACGCTTTTATAATACTAATAATAAAAAGAGTTCCTTGTTTTTGTCTTAATGGAAATTGTAAATAATTTTTACCTAGTTAAATAAGATAAAGTAGTTTAGGTTGACGCAAGAGGCAAATGCGTAATATACCTCGTTAGTCGTTTCATTTTTCGGCGGTGAAGGTTGCGTCTTTTCTTTTTCCGTTTTGGAAACGGCAGAAGCCGTTTTGTCCGTCTTATTATTCGTCACCGCTCCCTTGCTTTCAGTCTTGTGCTTGCCAGTTTTTTTCTTGCTTTCTTTCTTGTTACTTTCAGCATTGCTTTTAGGGTGATCTTTGATCCTCACTATGGTAACTTTTAGGACTAATTAACACGAACTCGCAATCACTAACACTGCACAGAAACAAACACTATCACAACACACAAATACCAATTCGATACATCCTTCCTATAGTTTCACTAATGACATTCTTACTAACAAACCACAATAGCAGCACAATCACTATTCAAAGTAAACAAGACACAAAAAAAATCCGAATAGAAGGTCACTGCAATCCTTGAGGCACTGTAATCCAGAGAATTGCACCAGACACGCCGCGCACCGATGGACGAATTAAAAATAACGAATAGATCGAGTGACGAGCGGAGACAAAGA
>JWHW01050622.1:181457-231586 GCA_000931545.1 Papilio glaucus | reverse complement strand
ACACTAAATGTTAAGTGAAGCTTACCACAATACATTAGTGAAAACCGCACGCAAATCGGTTAAGCCGTTTCTGAGATTAGCGGTAACAAACGCAGACAAACAGACAAAAATTCTAATAATCATTGTTTTGGGTTTTATTGTGTTCATGAAGGCCCCCAATAATCGTTTTTCTCAAATATCTTCTATGTACAGACAGCGATCAGTTACAATTTTATTATATGTATAGATATATTGTTAGCTAATTCATTTAATAGAAGTCACATTTTAAACCACAATCATACGTTGAATAATCGTCTAATATATAAGTAATCACCGACGACCATGAACATCCGCAACACCAGAGGAACTGCAGATGCTTCATAATTATATGGTGTTTTATATTATTTATATTCGCATCATAGACTTATTACGTGGCAATACAAGAACACCGTTGCACTGAGTGGCATTTTAGTGAGCCATAATTAAGTATAACGCGAATGTCGGCTGGGGTTAAAAGCGTCAGAAAATAATAAAAAAATGAGCCTCATATCGGCATAATTGACACACGCGGCGGCAGTGTAACCGAACCGGGTCTGATTTAGCGGCGCGCGCGACCGTCGACGTAACGAGATAAACACGCTTCGAGTACAAAAACCGCTTTAATGAGCCCGCCGGAACGTGCATTAGCGACATTACACGAGGGCCCCACTTCAACCGCTTACACTCACTCCTCGGTACACATTATAACCTCATTTCGATCTCTTTATACGTTTTGAATACTAATTGAATTAGATCGCGCGCCCCACTCCCTGATATATGTACTTTCTTTCTACAAGTTCTCTCCTGCGTACGTGTAAAACCTCTATTAGATTTCGAGTCACGCATATGGCATACATAAGTTTTTTTTCTACATTTTATCGAGTACCAAATCACAGATAAAAGAAAATATATTTTAGTATTAAAGTTCTGCAACATCAACACTGTATTTGTCTTAGTTGAAAACTTTTTAAATTTTATTTACCGAAACGCGTCTAGATACTATTTTTATACATGTACAAAAATATGTGTACATACATACATGTATGTACATACATACATAATAACTACGTAAGATAGTGTAATTCCAATGGTGTGGTGTCGTAACTTTGAGTATATTAATTAAACATCTTGCTTAATAGTAAACCAATAATATTTTATTGTCTATGACATTTTCATCTGCTTTATTCAAAATTTAATACAGATGATGTATATAATGGTAATGCAAAACATTGACAATATAAAATGAATAAAACACGCCCCTAGACTAAGTGGGCAATCGAGTTGTAAAAGGCAATACAAACCGGAGCTCAATGTGCTAATGGCCGGCCATAAGTATTGTACTCATGATGTTGATATTTATTCATGCGATCGCGCAATCGGGTGAGTGTACACTCGAAGCAAATTATATGTTTATCACAACAAAGTGGAGAGGCGACGGCGAGCGGCTTGTCACGGTAGCCAATTAAAGTTCCCCGCCGCCAAGTCGGATGACTTACTCGACGACCGGTTATTAATAGACGATTGCTTTGATAAGTGACATAGATTGGACAACGTATAAATAAAGACTAAACGATTAGTTGTGGCAGATTGTTTGAGGGATCGGGACACACTTGCTCCTCAAATTTTGTTGTTAAGGCACTGTGTCAATAAATTATTTATATGGAACGGAGGGACTTCTTAAGCGTTAATTACTCTCGAGATTAAAATGCATTGCATAAATGTTGTGATAGTTTTAACCCGCCCGCTGTCGGCAGTGTGAAAGCGCAGTGCAAGCACTCACTCGTCTCGCGCCAAAACGAGCAATTAATACGACCAGCTACCGCACGCTCCAATGATTTCGTCTCCGATGCAATACTGAGATTCCCTTGAGTGAGCCGAAGCGATTGGGCGTGTGTTCAAACACCTCTACTTTGCGTTACTCACCTCTGTCGACATCCCTATAATAATAGGGTTGTCGAATTCAAGGCAAAATTCAGCAAACGTTTTCCATTTAAATACTTTATTCAATAACATAATCTAACTTTAACATTTTTTTAATTTCATTTTTTTTGTACAAGAATAATGTGTCCGTATGCACTTTGTTTAATTTCATTTTCAGCATATAAAATTACCCGGAAAGTTACTTCCGGGAAATTTTCTTTTATGCAAAATAGTAACAAGTTTACGAGGGTTTAAATAAAAAAAAAACAGTACAAGAAGTTACAGGTGTTCGGATTTCTTATACACAAAGCAAATTACTAACTAAGTTTACCGATACGCGATAATTTCTTCTCATAGTTTCTGTATTCATAATTTTTGAGGTCTCTATAACCTTTTGAAAAACGGATGGGGTTTTTTGTCTGTTTTTTACTAAATTATCAACATAAAAAACTGTCTGTTTTATACTTAACCAACATTTGAATGATATTTTGAGTTGATGATATCAAAATATGATATTAATATAAAAAAATATATTTCATTATTCCAAATTCCAAAATATTCAAATTTATTTGATATACTCAAAACGTTTGTGTACCTGGTAACCCTACCTGGCAGAGCGCCCCAACGGATCGCCTAACTTAGATTACTTTATAATAATTCTCTGAAATTTCACTCCAGACGGTATACACAAATTGGCTTTTGTCACGGAGTTTGTAAATTATTAATGGATTAGAACGGTTAGAGTTGAAGCGATAGACACGGCCGCTTTATCAAGACGTCGTCGCATGCTTATTTTCGCCGTTGCCCGCCGCTAACGATCGGCAACAATTTACGACATAAATAACGACCGCTGAAACTTCTTATCTTCCTCCGGCCGACGAATGCTCGACTCGCGATGCTTGATATATTTTATGGCTGTAAAAAGCGTAACTATAATATGAAATCATAACTTTGTACTGGCAGTAAAAAAAGACAAAAACCTATTTCTTCGAACACACGAGGGGTAGAGGGGCAATAAAGGAAAAGTTTAGCGCATTAGCTAGACAAGGGTATCCTATTTGTTCACGAAGAACTTTTCCATTTACCGGCGTTGCTTACCGATTTACTTTGGATGTGTAGTACGTGTCGAATTTAATTTTAATCTGATAAAAAAATGGACAATGACAAGGACTATCGAAACAAAAAGAGGGTAGGTCGGGCTAACTAATCAGTGAAAGGCGGCCCGCTAGCCAGAAAGCATGTATTTACTCTTAATGGTGTACGAATGTGATACTTTTTCTTAAATAATTGAACTAAACAAAAAGAACGGGATAATTTGGCTGGGGCTTGAATAAATTAAATGCAAAATGCGGCCTGGCGGGCGACGGGCATGCACGCTTTGGTTTAAAATATTCTTGTGAACTTAGCCGTTGGCTAATTACGTCCCGTAGCGAGTCGCGCTCGACTATGTGCGAATGGCTTAGTGGTATGGTATCCTATTTAGCGTGCCATTGTAATTGATGCTACTTGATTCACGCGATATCCATAATCAAATTTCGGTTTCAACTTTTTTAATGATGGGGGTTATTGTTCAAATATTATGATATTAATATTATCTATTTGATGTCTTAAAATAGTATAAATTTTTTATATTCACTTTAGTCAAGTTATATCTAATTTGAAGTTTGGACGTGTTTCCCATTGTTTTATAGTTTCATCGTAGATTTAAATAACCTTAATAGTATGGAGTACATAGAATGTTGAGAAATATTTTTGAGAGATTTACTTTAAAAAAGTTGTTACTGTAGAATCACAAGTCTGATTTAGGGTAAATTTTATACCTACATATTTATGAAATAATATTCGACAGAAGGTTGAATACGTCACAGTTATCAGATATTCAATGTTGACATATGTCGAGCATACACGTATGAATACAAATACGATGGATATCGCCGGTCGAGCTCCGCCCCGAGCCGCAACGCAGCATCGCTAAGCTCTCAGATTGCTTCAGTGGTTAAAGGCGCTATACACTCAAAGCACGTTGACGCGCGTTTATCAGAGCGAGAGCTCACACCGCACCGCAGCCGGGCGCGGCGACAAACGGAATCGCAGAGCGCATCCCGAGTGAGCCGCTGATCCGTCGAGAGATATCTCGACCTCGGCGTCGAGTGCCAACCACTCACCCGCCTACGGATAATTACGGCCCTTTGACGAACCATCTTTGTCCTCTATATGCTTCCGAAGTGGCAACAATCTTTTTTTCTATTCGTACAATGCCCGTGTGATTACAATAGGAAACAGGTATTTAATATTTGTATCCAGAGTTGGAGCGTTTGAACAAAGTGTTAAAGCATTGTTGAAACATAGTTGCTAGGACAGAGCAATGTCGTATTTAGATTATTGCAAATCATTGGAAATACATGATCATGACTGCTTGGTGACTATTATGTGGAAATTGACTTAAAATTGAAAAAAATAATAATTAACTGCTTAACGTAGGCATGGTGACGATGTGGTGCTGAAAGTAATTACTGAGACTTGCAGCTGACAATATAAGTGTATAATAAATTAGAGAACATCATATATATTAAAATAAATCAAAGTTATAAACAACTATAAAATGCAAAGGATACGTAAAACAATTTTAACTTTGCATCGTTACAAGTTGGTTTCAAGTCGAGCGTGTTTGTACGAGAGAATAATACGGATCTCCAAAGTTTGCAAGCAGGAAAGCTTGTGGGCGATAAACGGGTGGTGAAGTGCAGGGTGGGGGCGGCTTGTTATTACACCCTCTCACCTACGCAAGGGGTTTCTACTCAGAGCCGTACTGTCGCACAAGATTAAGACGCTCCTCGCTTTACTGTTAACGCTCCGGCTTTCGTACGACTCTCTCTCTCAATGGCTTCGAGTGTGCTCTCCTCCTTCTGTTCACTGGCTTAAACATAACACGATCGTTTGTCTACTTATTTGTCTTTGCAAACAATCACGTACTATAGAATAAAATAAACATATTTTTCTCACAAAAATAAAGAGATTTGTCAAACAAGGAATGAACATTCGTAGCTGTTAGAATTCAGCCACCCTAAACAGTTTATATCAAAGTGTTGTATTACGGAGTTTTGGTTGTAAATAAAACGGCCGAAGAAAATCTCGATAAGATGGAAGTGAAATAAGTTTAACCGAACGGTGGAAGGCATTATCATTGGCTGCGAGCGAGGAACAAAGAAAATGGTTGAGAGCGAACGTACGAGAGTACTTTATAGGCGCGTAAATATGTTTTATATCCTACTGTCTGTTATACACTGGCGCGCCGCCCCATCCCCCCGGCGGCTCCCCCGCCCGAGGGTCGCCTCGCTCTCGGAAATGCCGAGCTTTAATAAAACATATATTTTTCCGAGCGAGGAAAATACTGGGGAAACTCGCAATTTGTTCTTTCACTTTATGCTCGTTTACAAGACAAAAGTGGAACATTCCAGAAACATTATGTTAATCACGTAGTTATGTACGTAGTTTATTGTAATTTATAAAACGCACTTTGCGTGTATTTCTTACGGGTTTACGATACAAGTCGTGTCGACGATGACGATGTGTAAGAGGTGTGAGAAGTAGTAAAATGTGTGGGGCGAGCGCGCACCGCGCAGTGCCGGGTGCAACATTGTAGTAGCACTTAATGGTGTCGCGATGACCCTTATCTTGCGCGCCTCGGCACAGTCGCGGTCGCCGGCGATTTATTGCGGCGCGTGAAGGCACGCCCGCGCCGCCGACCCTACGACTTGAACGCTAATTATAACACGCCCTAACCACACTACGGCTGTACACTTAAGTACAAAGTATATCTATATACGTATTGTTTATGTCGAATATATACTTGTAATTGTTGTAAATTTAAGTAATACTTATAATACAGCATCAATAGTAGTCTTTAGAACATTAGTTTATGAGATTTGTTCTGTGTTTATAGATATCTTAATTATTATTTTATTTAAATGTTGACACACATCTTCTCATTGTAGAACGGCTAATCTCGTCATGTTTGCAAATCCCAATGAGCCGATAAACTTCCGTTTGTTTACAAACCCTACATATATCTTTTATCATTCGGAAAAAAAAATCTAACGTTATTTATTAAAAACGAAAAGAGAATGTGGCGTCGAAATTGATGACGATAAAATATGCAAGAAGTTACATAAATTATAATTCTAAAGTATATTCAATAAAAAAAAAACTTTACGTTAAATGACGCGAATATTGTACGATTTTAAATTAAATTACATTTAAAACAATTCATCAAAGGCAACGCTGAGAGTTGATAGAACAGAAGTAGCAATTAAGATAACGTTGGAAACAAATTTATATTCCGATTCCGTGGGAGAGATTAAATTATTTTCTTGTTGGTTTGCGCGCTACAAAAGGGTCGTAACCGACCGTTGAATGAGAGCAACGAGGAGCGTTACGTGTTTGAGAGTAACCGCATTCCCGCCGCCAGACTCCGCGCCGTAAAATATTACCTAAATGAAAGAAGCTCTTTCAATTAACCGAGGCAGGTTTGCGTAAGGTAAATTCTGCTAAGAGACGCCCGTTGCTGCGGGGCGTTAGAAGTTTTCCTTTTGGCGATATTTCACTTGCGTGTGCTTGAAATTTATAAAATAAAATGTTGAATTGCCTTTTTTATCAGCATCTCAGATGTTCTGAACATTTATTTTAATTAATTTTTTGGCACAATTGCTGTGACAGAAATAAGTGCCGCAATGATACCTTCGCGGTTTTCGTCACATATATGAGACACGTAATTTAATAAAAATTATGGCATGAAGCTGTTAACTTAAGAAATTGTGGGTTACAAAACAAAAAAATATTGTTCAGAATTTAAATTGCTTCTTTCATTAAGACTTTGAGTAGTATATACTCAAAGTCTTAAAAAACTGCAAAAGATGATAAAAAATGAGAATTTGATAGTAGGTAGAAGACAATCTATATTCATGATTTTATTAATGCCCCCAAATTTTCTTTGACGTGGCCGGATAGCGCAGAGTGCTCAACTTTGCCCCGACTCTAATCGACTAGAAGTGATATACCAACTGATAAATGATGATGAGCTTTGTGCTTATTCTCCGGGAAACTACGCCTTCATGAGATATTGTATAGAAATGACGTAAAAACGTGTTTGTTAAAAATGATATGGTAACTTTATTTTGCTAAGATTTTTACAATGTTATGTATACCAATATGCATAAATAACCAGCCAACTTAAAAATTTCTTTCAAGATTTTTTTTAGAAATTTTACGAACCACGAAATAATTTTGTTTTAATCTGTCTCAACATACGATAATTTATGCGGCGACATTCTGCAGCTTTCAATTTCTAAAAATTGCTGACTGATTGTTTTATTTCTCTTTAAAATAAAATAAAAGTTTACTGTAAATAGATCTAGCGTAATAAACACGAAGAAAGACACAATGGGTCAATATCGATTAAAACAGCCAAACCATTAAAGGTTCAAAGTAGACAGGATACAAAAAAGCATCGGCCGCAAGTTACGTATACGGGTGCCGGTGGGCTGCGGTTAGGCAGGGGTGGTCGGGCACGACTACAGCCGCCGTTATTGCTAAGCTAATAACAGAGTTAGCCGGCTTTTCCTACTCCGTCGAGATTCTAGCCAACGCTATTCATAACTTGCACGGCGATCGGCAAACATTCTGTACTTTATAGTAACTAGAGAGATCTTTTGTGTTGCTTTGATAACTTTGCGAAATATAAGAAATCGCTCTGGATATTATATCCTATATTTTATTTATGAAAA
This sequence comes from Papilio glaucus, assembly GCA_000931545.1. Classification (NCBI taxonomy): domain Eukaryota; kingdom Metazoa; phylum Arthropoda; class Insecta; order Lepidoptera; family Papilionidae; genus Papilio; species Papilio glaucus. The sequence continues at coordinate 223,865 of JWHW01050622.1, read as the reverse complement.
ATATACACTTTGTTATATACTTTTTACTAGATTTTTTTATAATTATTATATAGGCGAATATGTTATTATTCAGTTCTCTTTTGAAGTTGCGAAAATTCATGGGAAACTAAGTCAACAAAAATGTATTTGTAAGTACCTTTAATTAGAGTTGCACGAATAAAACGGAACCTAATATTTTCATGGAAAGCGAAACAATATGAGCTTTATTTTTGTAACAATTGATATTGGTTAGTACAATCATAAGAAACACAGTTAAATGATTAATAGCAAAAAACAGTATTCAAGAGACTATATTTATATATCCAAGCAGAGAACTGTAAAAGCCAAGTTTAATATCTATACGTAGTGTCGCTTTGGCGCGGATATCTGAGTTGCCAGTTCTTGTTTGATTTACCTTTATAAAAACAGGCATATTTAATAAGTTAAGAGTATCTGATTCTAGGTTAATAGAATTTGTTTTAGTGACAGGGGCACTAATTAAATAAAGATTTTTGTGTTTGGTGTAATTAATGAATAAACTGATTAGTTAAATAAAATGGATAAACCATTTATTTATTATTATTAAAGCTATCTACGAAAACGCCGTAAGTATGTTACTATTAGTTTCTTTTGTTACATAATATGTTTAAAACTGTGTATTATTTTGTAATGAATAATAAATTCAGATATTAAAACCATAGCATGAAAACGAAGTTTTAAATTAAAGATGAAACTAGGTTTGAATATCGGTCAAAGAGCAGAACAGATTATTATACCTGTCCTTCTCGCACGTAGATAGGTATGTAGAACACGGATAGCACCGGCGGCGAAGTCTCCCGGGATGATTTAATTAATCAACACGGCGCGGCTCAAACTGATTTCCTCCTCAAATATCCATTAGCCGGTGTTACCGTGCCACTTAATTCAGACTGTATTTAACAAGTGTTTGCAATGTGCGCAGTTTACTTTGTAACTCGATTAGTTGAAAACTAAATGACTAGAACGAATGGTAGCCAATTGTGGCTGTGCAGAAGTATTAAAGAAACTTCTAACATATGTTTACCTGATCATAATATTTTTACGACTTCCAGTAATAGTGATCAACGACGCCCATGGACACCCGCAACACCAAAGAAACTGCAGATGCGTTGCAGGACTTTGAGAAAAAGATAGGCTTATTTCTTGAAGGACCCTAAGTCGTACTGGTTTGAAAATAGATACAATACAGTAACATGTTTAAAACATACAATCTAAGCATATTTTCAATGCAATATCGTAAGGAAAAAATGGATGTTGTTAGTTTTTTTTTCAACGTGCCACATATTGCAGCAATATTATGATTGTTTGTAAAGAATATAAATATCTATCACCTATAAAAAAGAACTAAATGTACATACAATAACTGTGAAACAGTTTACATTTATAAATAAATGTAACTAGATAACAATCCTTAACTTAGTTTGGAAAGTTTCAAAGATGTACCAACAATGCGCTCACAGCGTAATCCTGTGCCTCCATACCTCATACTCAGCATGTATATATATACACTGCACTCAACCTTTTCAATAGCAGTAGTTTGAAGAAAACAAGTTGCCAAAATAGTTGGCTTTTGACATTTATTTTAAACTAGCAAATACCTGCGACTTCGCATTCGTAACTTTTGATGCAGCACACTTAATTGAGTTAACAAACGCCATATGTGTACTAAGCTAATATGGAATCGTCTTGAATTATCAAATAATTCAAAGAATCAATATTTTACATTTTGTGTACGAAATCTTTTCTCACAAAACATTTGAGTTTGTTTTCATTGAATTTACATTGATTATTTATTTAACTTGGTGCACGTTGCTCGGAAAGCAAGTAATTTTTATATGGCTTATGTGTACTTATGTGATGTAAATAGGCTTGTAGGTACATATCTTAAGAGTAGTAGGCGTGAAAATTACAGCACGTTATATGCCTTCCACTTAGGTACACACTCGCGCAAGTGACAGAATTGGAACGCACACATCGAATTTCGCACTTCGGAGGCGAGCGTGGCGTAGTGTCGGCAGCAAAAGAGTTAATGTAATGTTTAATTACGGGCACTTGGCGACTGCGCCAATCTTGCAATTAGGAAGCGGTGCGACGGCGCGTAATCAGGGTCCTTTGCGACGTCGACACGCGTCGGAGAGCGCTCCACGTTCACGACTCGAGCTTTTCACTCGCATTTTACAACCTGTTGACGAGTTAGTTAAGCTTCTACAGCGAGTACGGTCCGCACAAAGAGAAACTCGCCAACCCCTCCGACTCGAGCCTCCAGACTGCCCGTTTGCAAATAAAAGCAGCGATATTACGCTTTTTTCATTGCTAACGTTTAAGTGGAAGTTACATCAGAAATAATATTTTTTTTCAGCACAATTATTAATTTTTATTCAGTAACGTGGATTTTATGAGGTCACGTTAATTTAATTTCTTGCTTATCTTAGCAAAACATTGGGAGCATTCAAATGAAGGGATGTTTTAGGTTCTCGACTTGATAATCATCAGAGCATACACATTAGACTTTTTTCCTCTAAGGTTTATGTAGGATTTCTTAAAATTAAATTAAAATTCGGTTAACTTTTTTCCAACTTCAAATGCATAAAATTGCACATCTAGTCTTGTCAAAATGAATTTTTAAGCATTTAATTGGCTATAAGGCCAACAATACTATTAAGTTAGCCCTACCAAACTTTATCTTGGTTGCTAATTAATCCTCAATTATACTCGATTCTCGTTGTGGTTTCACCTTTGAAGTTTAATTCGGAAGAAATTGCCGGGGACATTAAACTAAGTAGACGGTAATTAATATGTAAACAAGTGCAGAGTTTTCTCCGTGGAATAGATTAATCCGGGTGCGAGTGTTCCTGGGTAATAACCCGGGGAGCGAACAACTTCACCACTTACATTACACGGACATTTATTCCCTACGCCCGGTTTCAACTTTTCGCTCACAAGGAGCCGAGAGGACCGCTTTAATTAATTTACGCGCTACATAAATATCGTTGGAAATTCAGTCGACAGTGCCAGCTGGGAAATAATATTTGTTGTACTTGCCTTGTCGTCGTCGCCTTCACTATCACACTGCAAAAGAGAGAAGTTTAAGCATTAATTACATTGAATATTTTCTTCAATAAATAAACAAAACTTCCGCTACATGCATAAATGATTACATCAAGCAAAATTCTGATTTATAGTTAAGTAGATTAGTTATAATATTATTCAATTGGTATAAGAACAACAGGTTACTAAAATTACAATTGGTTAAAATTAATAAAAGTAAGTTCGAATTAGTTTACGTAATGAAATGACATATTACAACCAACATGGGAATATTCGAAGCCATAACCTAAGCCGTACCCACCGAAATGGAAAAATATCAATCAATATACAAATTGTTTGAAAAGAAAGTCTATCATCGTGCCGAGGCAAAATAATCCATACGATATTTACGAGGCAAGTTCGCGTCGAGGGAAACAAGGGATCGGGCTGAGATATTACAATTTCAAATAAATACAGTACATGAAGTATTCAGGGCGGGCGCGCGTAATGTTATGTAGTACGGGGTGGCACCGCCTCGACAAATCTCGTGATTTACCTGCGATACGCGCCGAATATCGAACGGGGACTGTGTGTTGCGTGATCGGACTAAATTTGCACAAGGTAATCGAAAATTATGGCTTTCACCTTTAAATAACTCCTAATAGCGTTCACGGCTCGCTTGGTGACTAGGAATGGCAACTAAATGATACATTATCGGTTTTATTGAGGCGTGGAATAGGTTACGTGCCCGAACCGGTAGCGCGCTAGTAGTTGATATAGAAACCGCTTTCGATGGGACTATGAGAACGTTGGATTGTATATTGCAGTCACGTCACTATAATAGCACTTAACATTACAAGATTTGAAAGATAAGCAAGAATTAAGAATTAGTGGAAAGAGAAAAACCCGTCAAACATTATTCATGCTTTCCGCGTAAACGTAATAAAAGTCTGTACAAGCGAAGCCGATGGAATTGTGAGTCATGCCAGAGATGCGCTTGTACGCTAAAGGACAACAATGAGGATACTCACGATATAGCCTTTTCCGGAACTACAGCGGCTACTGGCCTGTAGGCAGGAGAGAGAAGGCGAACATATGAGTGGGCTGGACCGATTGAGGTAGTAGGTAATTTACTTGTCTCTCCCGTTTTATTTATGAATAAATTCTCACTATACATGATCAAATCATATCAAATCTTTTAAATCATGAATTTCATTAATTTAAAAATTCAAACGAACTCTGGGAGAGGCAAGCAAAGGGCAGCAAATAATTTCGTACAAACATTAACTGAATAGTGAACACATATCTAACATTTAGAGACAGTCACAACATTGAATCAAATGGTATCATCGTTGACATGCATGAAGTAAAGTAGATCCAGAATTAAGACGAAAGCAAATTAATCAGTGTTCTGTTCGACATTTAGATTTAAATTTGTAACAAATTTAATTTAAAAAGTGAAAGTCTAGGATGATATTGAATCCCGATATTGCAAAGCTTATAATATATTGTGAATGTTTTTTGCGGAGGGAGTGTATACGTACGTCACTAAGACGGTCGCGCGAGGAATCGGGATCGCGTGGCGCCAATGAGCTGCCCGTGAGCCGTTCAGATGCCCTTCCACTGTCATCCGACGTGCCAGCGTCTTGAAGCAGCGTAATACCCTGCATTGCACAACAATTATTTAAAGTTAAAACTGTTTCTGGACGTCTTACGGCAAGTTATAGGCCATATGCCTCTTCAGCTTCGAATGAACGTGAAAGGGACTCTCATAAATATATTCTGTTCATCCAGGAATTTGGTTAAAAAATAAGGTCACGACCGTATTATTCCCAAATTAATATTTTACGTAACGCAATTTTATATTTTCATTTTTTAACAGATCGAAGCATTAGACAGTGTTGTGGAACATGAAGTATTAAAGTATAGCAATCACAAACATGTTTACACGTTGCTTTAAGAAGAGTTTAACCTGTCACAGAAATAGTAAACAGTTTTACATATTAGTAATGAAAGTTCCAATCAAATAAATGTATGTATAAATATGGCTCTGTCACAAATGTCCTAATAACCACAAAAATAACCTCAGTACTTAAACGCAAACAGCGATCGTAATCACTATCTACTACGATTGAAATAAAAGTTTTGAGAGCTTAAATAAACAAACGACAATGATGTGTACGAGTAGCAATGCAAATTACGGTATAATAAGACAGTAAATTTGTTTTAGCTGTTCGTTGAATTTGTACTCGCATCACGTAAACATTACTAAGCGGATCTAAATGGATGAATTTATTCCGTCGTATTGCTTTGTATCCGAGAGAGACTGGGAACGTTTTCATCTTAATGCAGACCGAGTTGGGTATTAAAGACCAAACAAAGCATTATGCTACTATTCAAATATTTAAGAGCAAATATTTAAATTCGTACAACTCTTGCGAATAAAACCTGTGGAACGAACGAAAAATATCTTTCTCTCAAATTTGTATATAAACTAATTCTTTATTATTCGTATTTATATTATTAATTGTTATAAGTTTAAAGAAGTAATGAATTCTATAACGTGCTGTGCTTATTAAAAGCTCAGGAAGAACGTACTGTGCAATAACTGGTCTTCTATATTACCACATCCCGTACACTTTAGCTAGAATGCTGCTATTCCCCACGTTTGCAATCGGAAAATACATACATATTTGCATTTCTCTCTATCCGTCTTCCGCAGACGGCTGCTGTACACAGGGTCCTCCCAATAGAGATTTGACTAATAGTCACCGTTTTTGGCCAGTATGTGCCTGCAATAACAATTACGAAGACAATGGAGGGCACTACTGCTTACACCTTAAGTGATTCACTGATTTGAAGTAAAATTTACTATTGAATTCCCTGCTTTGATCTTATAAAGTAAATTAGAAGTATTTAAATTGATAAAAGAAATGTATCGACACTTTCAAGCCAGCCATTTTACAACAGATTGTATAAGACATTTATCTACCTACGCCAATACACTCGAAGCAAAGACGTGAAGCGATACTCTTACACGGTAAGAGGGTAAAATTCTATTAGATGAGGGTAAAAGGAAAGCTTTTTATGGAGGCTCGCAAAATTGAGCGGTAACTAGGATATAAGAAAACTTGATAAGGCGGACAGGGAGACTGCCTACCCGTAACGTTGCGTGGCCGGGTCCCAACAATAAAAAGAATTTTCCATTTATCACATTTCGCGTGTATTTTACGGCGGGGTTCGGAGCGCGCTCGAGTCCGGGGGAGAGCGCGCCCGGAGAGCGCTCGACGGGACGGATAAAAGAAAATAAAACGACCAGTAACTCTCTGTAAATGGATAACTCTCCGGCCGCGCTCGCTCAATGAACTTTCACAATTTTATTACGGACCATCAAATATGTTTTGATTTACGTGTCATAATATTTCTAGTAAGCGATGAACGATTGTTTGCACGTTTCGTTCTTACATTGTCGGTCTATTCAAGATAGTACCCAACAATAATAATTTACTAAACTAGATAATGATAAAGTAGTAAACTAAACCTCATGTTGCGGCACTGGGAGGGAGTTTATTTATGTATTGTGATTGTTTAGTATTGTATTTGTAATCAAAAAATTCATAGTTTCACTGAAATGTGTACTAATATAGCTATCTACGCAGGCGTATTGCGTTTTAAATGCATTGAACACTTAATTACTCTAAATTAAAGCCATGATAAAAATTTAAAAGCTGTAAATTCATAAAAGTCTCAAAACTCTAAATGAGCGCATATTTTCCGTAAGAATCTATTTAATTTTTATTAATGAGCTAATGATATATTCCACCATCAATCAATTTTCCTTTCAAAGTTCATTGTTTCATCCATGGTACTTTAAGTATAAATACGTATTTGGATATAATAATATTCAAACATCGTCAATCCCCCTTTTATTATTCAATCAAAAACAAATCGAAAGCGTGATCAAGAGCGCCGCCGCGGAAGCGTGAAAGCATAACTTTGTTAACGGCGTCTTAAGTAGTCACCGAGAGAGACGTAATAAAAGTTGAACGCGTCCTTATTCCCACATAACAACCAACAATAAGCTATACGCGCACGATTACGTCCCAGCTCCTAATAAAAGGGATCGCTTCCCGACCCTTTACATAGATAAACGAGTCGAGTCGCGGCGTATCAATTTAATCCGGTATCGCATAGGCTAACAGGATCCCTTAATCCGGGACGCGTGTTGCTCCGGATGTTACCGCATAATTGCTATAGCTCATTACGAATGCGCCGCTTTAATTACAATGGACACTGTCGCCTAGTGAACCGAGTGAACAGAGTCGTTAATGAGCTTTCGAGACACCACCTACTCGCCGACAACTGTTAATGTTGTGTTATGGTAATAAGTTTGAATAGTTGACACAATGTAACAAAATGTCGTGTTTCGAAAGATGTTTTATTGTTTGCAGACGTCATAAAGGTTTATAATATACAAGATTCTGTTTTGAGAATCGAACTGAATGTAGACATCTATGAACATAAGTGATAAATTTACTATAAGTTGATTTGTTACCCTGATAAGTGAAAGGTTTTTTGCTCGTGATCGTTGTTTGTCTGGAAGAGGCATCCGTTGTCCCGCAGGGTTTTGTAAGGCAGTCGAGCGCTGAGGGCGCTTAGCATGGACCTCTTTCAGAGTACCTTAGCTCAAGGCCTCCTTCCTTCCTCCTTCCTCCTTCCAAGGAGAGCTTTAGTGTCGTACCAAACCTCCAAGATGGGTTAAACTTTAAGTGAAGTGTTACGATAAATTGTGATATATTAATACAGTAATAGACGTAAGAAAATCGTAGACATACTAGATACTGGATAATACTAAAGGTGAGTTGTAGAATACTTGCAAACACAAAATATATTGAGAAACCGACAAGGTTCGATTTGATTTTGAGTTGTTAGCGTTTTATAGCTATTAATGTTATCATGGGACGGGAAACAAGCACGAAATAACACAGCAGCGTGAAATATATAGATGCATCTGTAGTACATTTCAAGCCCGAATGATGCATGTTTCAATTATCCACCCACACTTCTACCTACGCCATTTAAAGACATTGCGTGCCATTTAAATGTCCAAGTAAGCAGATCTGCACCACCACTTGCATCTTAAAAGGCAAGCTATACATGAACACTGCTATAGTCTTGCGGATGCTAATAGAAAGCGGTTATTAATAAATCAGGTGGCCATATTTGACGTCGCTTACATAAAAATAGTCTAAGAGCCTGAATCTATAAAAAAAACAGTCGCTTACTGCGGTAGCGTAGAAATGATCACTATGGCAATGTTTGCCGGCTAAAGGAAAACTATTAAATCAGATTCGTCGTGATGTGTAGTTTGGCCGACTGGCGGGCCGAGGGGCAGCAGGGGAGGGTAGCGGCCGACCGACGACACAACCGCTAATTGAAACAACGACCGCGCCAGAACATTACTTATTCATGAGAACTCCATATGGCGGCGGAACGTGACCAACGCGATAAATCATTCAATTATCGTGAATGTACTGTCCCTATGGCATTCGCCTGAAAATATTCGGACCTATGTAATTTGTATGGCTTCCGTGGCCTAAATATATCGGTACTAGACTGTGGTCTGCTAGGGCTAAAAGTTTATTCCCTTAAGTAACTTTAAGTAGTAAAGCAACTTAACCAAAACAAAATTTAAACCACGGAAAGGTAATCCCTTATTATCTCCCCTCCATGGTCACGACTAAAACACACATTCAAAAGTAGTTACGCCATTTTCTCAAATGGTATAAGTTATTTTGTATTTTGTGCGATAAGTAACTGGAAAAATAATGACGCAATTTTCTATTCCACTTTGTTGGCTAGGACCAACATCAGAGCTCCAATTTCTCAAGTAGTGATGTTATTAGTTTACGAATTCAATTTGACAATAATTCGAGGCAATATTTACTTCGTTTTTTTTTCAAACAAAATAAATTTATGAAATTTTTTATTGCCAAGCCGGGTTATAGAAGTGTCTAAATCTACAAACATTGTGAGTAAAATATTTTTAACGGGCGATCTTGTCATTGATAAAATTCTCGGCAATAACAGCATGACACTAATAAATGTTATTGAACAGCATAGATAACATTAGCAATAAAAAAATAAAAGACTAGAAAATTTGCGACATTTCATTCGGTATAAAGTACTCTCGAGATAAATAATCTTCGTGAGATTACGGAGTTTGAAATGAAAGATTTACAAGTCACGATAAACGTAATGATACACGAGTATGTCCTATTTGTTGTCTTAGCTAAAAAGATAAGAGAATAACTTTGCAGTTGTTTGAAATATTTAATAATTCGGAAATTGAATGTAAAATATTTGATCATTTCAGCAAACTTGTTGAAAAATGGTTCGAATACTTTATAGCGTCTTTTTAATGTAATATATTCTATGCTCTTTGAGCGAGTTATATGGACTGTATTTTTTAAGAGAAAATATTTTACTTTTTACAAACTTGATGTGTCCTTGAGAATACGACACATTCGATCTAAGTCCCATTTGTATAGCAAAGCTAACAAACACATGAAAAATACAAGTTTTAGTTTACCGAACCACATGCTAGTTTGAATTCAAAAACTGTCAACTTGTTACATCGTTTTATGCTTGAAGAGAAGAAAGCTACATATGGAAGCAATAAATAACGATACCCAACGTAACAATAAGGCAGAGCAAGTTATGTCATATTAGACTATATCATTAGATACGTACTACGAAAGCGGACGTTCCATGCTAATAACATTATCACATATTAAGACACTATTCTGAAGCCTTGGCAAGAGACGAGAAGTTAAGTTAATATGAGTTGTCTAGTTTGCAGCAGGAATTAATTTAAAGGTACTGGTATGATATATTTCGTTTGGTTTAGTAAGATTCATTTGTGATCCATTACCGTTAAAATTTAAGAGTTATAAAATATCATCAAAGCCTTCTTTTCTCTGGAACTGATTTAAAACGGCCTTCAAGAGATGTGCGAATAGCCTGTTGTTAAACTAGGTCGTAATGCGCATATCTTTGGACAGCATTACGCTTCTTAACATCAGGTGGGATTATGGTCAAGCGCTAGTTTATTCATTATAAGAATAAATGTGTAGAACAATTTACAGTTTGCGTCTTTAACTATTTTCGAGTTAAATTAAAACTTTTTACTTCCATTCGACCCCCTCAGTCTTAAGTTAAAACATTACGTTGTTTTATGTAGGAACTATTTAACTCTTATGTTCTTAGTTGCCTTGTCTAGTCAAGTAGGTAATTTTATTACATTATGTAAGCTTCTATTCGTGTTAAAGCAGCCTTGATTTAGACTTGTTAATTTCATTTCTAACAAATGCTATCAATTTCAAGTTAACCTGTTAAATTAACGACTGCAGTAAACGTGAAAATGTTATTAATAATTATCGATCAGTTTAATGTTGCGGCGAGTGGAGTGCCGTGCGCCGGCGCACTTGTGCCGTCGCTGTGCGTTGCGGCGCGCTGGCGTAAGTGCGGTTGCATAATTTATTTATGTCACGTCACGTAACTCTTGTCGGGACTTGATGGTGATACTAGTCTTCTGATTATTTGCATCGTCTTTATAACTAAGAACCATAGCAACTTTAATCGAGTGTCTAGTCTTGTTCGACATAGATTTTGGTACACAATTATTATATTATCAAATTCAAAATAAAAAGATAAGCAGTGAAACTCGTGTAGATCCTACAAATGAATACAAGATACACTAAAGCTAAATACTATTTTATGATGAATTTGATGCTATTTATCCGAGCTATCATCTAAACATCGATTAAGTAAACCTCAACAATATTAGTTGGATAATAATATGATCCAAAATAATGATTTAAAGTTCCTAAACTAAGTGAACGAAGTTGCGAGAGTCAGCTAGTTTTAAATAAATATATACGTATTATTTCAGTCGTTATGTGACAACAGCCGCTAAGTGGTTTGGATTAAATCCCGGACGCCGAATACCGTAACGTTTCTCAACTTATCTATGATGAAGTGTCTGTCATCTTGACATTGATCCAAATAAGCTCCGATAAAAGTGGATATAGATAGCGGATGTTGATTCTGCTTGTTTATATTATTCTATCTCGTTGCAAAATTAGCAATCTATTTTTATGAAGTTATAACATACACATTACAAAAATCATATTACAATTAATAAAAATGTAATCTAAATCATTTATTAATTATCATCAAAATCATTATTATAATATTTAACATTTATATGACAATCGTGAACATTTCGTTCTATAAAAAAGAACGTAAAGAGATTTTATATGTGTCGCACACAATGTATAATAAAACTGTTAGCCGACCGAAAAATATAATCGCTTTGAGACATCGCGAGTAATAAAAACGGCAGAGCCGTACGTAGATTGGTTCGCTTAAAATAACTTAAACATTGCATTGAAGCGACGATCTCGGAGAGTAACCAGATCAATCAGCATCCGCGCCAGCATTCCGCGCCTTCGCTAAATGGAAAGCCGCGACAGACTGGATTAATATTACATCGGCTAATGGAACTGGGATTGAATCCGCATACCCGATGTGTCGCGAGTAATTATTTGCCGCTATCGTTTGGCGTTTTATCGCAAATATCTCTCGTGTTTAGTGTTAACACATTCGAACGTATGATAGGGATTGTGATAAAAATCATATTAATCACTTACATATATGCGAACTTGATAATATATCTTGATCAAAAGTAAAATTTTGTTATGTTGACTTTAATGGATTTGATATAGTGAAATAATATAGGTAATTAACTACAAGGTTAAATCATATGATTTTTCAAATTTGCAAAATTATATCGTATACAGGAAGGAAAATATGTAATGCAAGCGTCAGAAACACGGCAGAATTAAACAATTGCTTAGTTTAATTGAATAGTTTCTTTTTCTACATATTTATAAAATAACATTATGAATTAATGGGTAATATAAATCGTGAACCAGACAGATATTTTGCACAATCCACGCGTAGAGTGTTCCATTTTTGCATGAATCATGTTGAAGAAGAAATGGCAACAACCAATTTACCTACGCATTCATATTCATCAGTTGTAGATACTCTTTACTTTGCCTGGAAAAAAACGTCTCAATATTGTACTTTTTTCTAAACTTACGTCACTCTTCGAACCCACACATTAAATTGTAAATTCATTATCATTCATTTGGTGAGACTATTTAAAATAATTTACTATGTGTGTGAAAAATTATTATATACTATCATTATATAACAAACGACACGAAAAAAGTGTTTCAGAGATGTTTAGGAAAAAATAAAGAATAAGAAAAACTATAATTAGTTTGTAGACACTAGCTAAAATAAATGTAATAATCTGAGCGTGTTGACAAACTTGACACAAACAATGCGATGTCGAAAGGTTGACAAAAAACAGACGGCGGTATATTTTGTCGGCCGGCAGATAAGGAAAATCGAAGTAGACGTAAGCAAACGGCAATATTAGGGAGCGGGGAATAAAAACATTCGACGGTCGGGCGATGGCGGCTCGCCAGCTCCCAGTGACAACACAATAAGGACGCCGCTGTCGAAAGCAATCAAGTCGTGTTCACTTCACCGCAACCAATTTCATGAGGACGTACAAATGCAATTGCGCCCCGTGTAGTTACCGACCGATGTGAACATACCGAGTGATTGCTACGCTAGGGATGCGATTTACATTTTTTCATGGGTGCTCAATTAGGTTTGTTAAACACTTGGGACGGTCGATTTTAGGGGGGGGGATATCTGGGATCCGGACGGGCGGATACAGGGTTTGGTGACTTTTAAACTTAGAAATTTAAACATTCGAATACAACGCGTAGAGCGAAACGCAGATGTTTAAATAGCTCGGTAAATCTATTATCCTATCACAGATTTGTAGTAGTTTTTTGGATTCAAGTATGTCTTTTTCATGCATGGGCCAGCAACATAATTCCGTCGAGCGATAGATGGACAAAGACACAGGCGATGGTCATTTCTCCGCATATTTAACAAGAGATATTACGATGCAACGTAAAAGTAGCTATAAACGTCAAGTCTGGTGGTAGGATGTTCAAGTGAATTTCAGCTGGCGGTCGGAAATGGGGAGCGAAACTTAATGATCGCTACAGCCCGCCGGGAGGCTGTGTTCTATTCGACGGCAAATTGAATCTGCGAAGAGCTATTAGTCGACACCGCTGCGGCAAGCCCCCTCCGCCCGCTCAGACGATCGCGCTCATCTCCCTGCCTCACTCTGACCATATGCTATCTCTAAAAATTTGCTTCTTGTCTTTGAGAAGAATTTATAAGAAAATATCTTGACAAAAAATCGATAGTCGATATAGATTTTCTGGTCGAATTATAATTGAATAAAAATTCTTATTATGATGTAATGGATTCATAGTAAACAACTTGCAATTTACCTGTTTATGTAATAGTAATCATATTGTCATTTTATTTAGAAAATATCAAATAATATTACCAATAATCACAATAAAACAATCTTCGAATAAAGAATCGTTTATTTTTAAACGTATTTAATAACTGCTTGATTGGCAACATTTTTTTTACCCACGAGCAAATGGATTACGGAAACTACATATTTTATCTAGTTTTTCAGTACTTTATTTGTGCAAAAATATTACCATCTTTTTAGGATAAATTAATATCACGATTCCCCTTTGAACACTGAAAATGTGAAAGATTCAAACGACAAACGTTTTTAATTAAAAATGTTTGCCCATTACAATATCTTTATAAAAGTAGATGCAAGAGACATTAAATAATAACCACTTTAAATTGACCAGACAGAGCAGGCCATTCATAATTTCGTTAGACTACGACTAGGTAAACCGCCGGTCCTCTGTATATCAATATATTGTGGTAAAGAATCGGTATAGTAAAACTTTTCCCAAACAAAATTTAACTGGATCGTACTCGAGTCGATATAAATTATTCTTTTCTCGGCGGAGCAAGATTTTCTGCTTTATTCGAGCAAAAGCACAAGCGGCGGGAGGCAAATTGGATGGGATTGCGACATATCTTGACTGGCGGCGAACCGACGAAATGCGGGTATACTGCTCTCATTCCGCCTACTACTCTTTTCAAATAGGGAAAAACGCGAGTCTTTAGAGCTGATGTGTGCCTTTATTGTAAAAGGATTATTCACGGGAAAGAGATCGAATTTCTCAAGTTTTTTCCAATACGAATAACGCTGTGATAATATTGCGTATCGAAAACGTCTCATGTGAAATGTAGCATAAAAGAATATTAAAATAAGAAATGCTTAGTCACATTTAAAATATTTAATACAAACATTTTCTGCGTTATATTTACTCTACATGAAAGCTTAAGGACTTATAAAATCATATATTTGCTTTGAAATGGGTCGTCGATTAATCGGCCAATTTATAAAGGTAGCGGATAAAATGTGATAGCGGGAGATAGGTAGGTAATACCGGTGGCGAGCGTCGGACTAGCCGGCATTTTATTTTAATATCGTGTCGACTGCACGCTTCCGAACATCCACAATCCGCCTCATCCCAACTGAGCTTTATCCACTGCAATATTCAGGCGCATTGTGATTCAAAAGCGCCCGTCTTGCTACTACCGACACCCGTTCAACAACAAAAAAAAAAGCAACTCGACACAACAATCCGGTGCATCCGCGCAGTCAATGAAAGCGTTGTTTCAAAAGTTTTTAATTACAGCTCTAGCTTTATTTACGCTGTTAACATATATAAAGAAGGCATTAAAGACATGGACAATTTTTAAATGTTAAAAGCACAGATAAGATGATATTTTATTAAAGTGGAATAGAAAAAATATAATTAATCTGGAAATAAATTTGCTAAACATCACATTCCTAAATGCGTTTTCTAATTTATATAGTAATTCTGAGCTATATAAAATTTAAAGAGGATAGGTTTTAATTTGAACAAAGAACCTTAGTGACAATAACGTCATTTTCTCATACACTTGTCATGTTTAATTGAACAAGCATTTGATTTGCATATTAAAGCAACATCCTTTAAATGTATATTTATCATGAATTAAAAGTGTTTTGTATTTAAACTCGTGGAAATGAAACTAAAGGCTCGGCTTGTAAACTCTGTGTTCAATTACAGCTCATGATTTAGTAAACTGTTCGAGCTTAGTAAACACTCACACAAACACATACAAACACTGGTACTAACATACAACTATATATAACACTATACCTACGTGTGTCGGTTCTCTATCGGCCTCGGAGATCGCGTTGACAAGTCGAGTGGCAGTTTACGTACGTATTATGCGTTTGGCGAGAAAGCAAGGCCCGGAAGAGGCACGCCGATGGCATACAAATTTAGACTGGCTGCATTTAGACGCGTGAGATCACCCGATGCATTAACGTTACGTTGAGCATGGCCGGTGAGAAAGCAAGCAGTAATACTCGATTATTCGATATTATCGATTGAATTATAGCGTTAATAATAACAAGACATTGCTGTTAAAACATCCATTTAAAAGTTACACTGAAACACGCTATTATAGTTGAGAACAAGGACGCCTTAGTCACGTTATATGAATATTACTTTTTTAATGTCGAACGTAAAATTACATACTGGTCTCACTGTTCATTTAGTATATTACTTACAATAATAATCGGATTTTAAAGAAGAAGATAACACTAATTCGAAATCGGCATAATTTATACATCGGAAAATAATTTTGATACAGAAAAAGACGGAAAGAAAAAGATATTGAATCGTTTTATAATAATCTTAAAATAAAATTCTCATCTCATCTCTCTTGGATCGCATTACAAACTACGTATATTTTCTTCCGTAAAAAACGACAACGTGTTCTACAAGTTTCCCATCAATGTTTCCCTGTATCATCGATGACGCAATAAACAGTCTGTAACGTAGAGTACGACCACAACGACTTCAAAATAAAATGGCCCTTTAATTTCTAGGGATAATCTCCATTGTCTATAGCAATACAATTTGAAAGGTTTACATGCAATAGATGGTGCATGGTTACTTACGTGTGAGCTAACATTGTTTGGTGGATGGTTCCGGGGCGCGTCGCCGGCTAACGCAGCGAGCGGCAGTCGGGGCTTGGTGGACAGCGCGTTGGTACGAGGTGAAGAAGCGCATTTTACAGCAGCCTGATAACAAACAAATTCTTCTTATAACAATTACAAGTTTACATAACTTTACATAGTTATAGATATTAATACGAAGCGTAGCCCCATATTAAATAAGTTTTTGCTTTAAATGGGTTAATATTGTTATACCAGAATAATAATCCAGTAAATAATCTGGTTTAATTGAGTTTTCTTTTGTTAGTCCTTTTTCATGTGTTCTACGTCGAATAAGTTTTCTAGGACTGAAGTAAATATTTCGACGCGAAGATAAACGACAGATTCATAATAATTTTCATGAACAAAATACATCTAATGTATTAGAGCGCCAGACGAAGTACATTAATTTTGTAAGACAAATATATATTCGTACCTATAATTCATACAGTTTTATTACTTAGGTAAAATATCACCTGCAGCAAAGGGAAACAATTTAGTATTTCTTTAAATTTCTTAAAACATCTAAGAAAATAGGCAGCAAATCACGAATTCGAATAATTCACAAGGTCTAAATTGACGTGTGAGATTATCGTCGGCCCATTCCTCGTGCGACAGTCATTTCGTAAAGCTGTAAAACTACGAGGTTTCTGCTGAATTTATTGATGTCAGACATATTATGTTAGACTTGGTTGCGACATGTTTTATCTCATAATACAGTATAAATGTCAAATGTTTTTAGCTTTTAAACATTATTATATTAGATCGTTTAAAAAATAGCAGTGCCTAATGAAATTATAAAAATAATAATATTACGATTAAAGTTAAATTGTTTTTCTGACTGCTCTTAATTCTTGAAATATAGATAAATTGTACAAATACTGACTCTAATAACTTTCAAGTTGCGGAGTTAGACTTAATAAGCTACGTCAGAGCGTATCCTTTTTTTGTCAGTGTAAATTTTAAAATTTCGTAACTCGCCGCGTTAACAAGTTTTATAATATTGATATTATTTTCAAAATATAATTGAATAGTCCACCACCCCCAATTAAATTTGGGATTTAATAAACTACATAAATAAAGATAACATTTGCTATATATGTCTATTCCAAATGCAGTAACTGAAACTCCCCATGATGTATTACAGTGCAGAAAGAACTAACGCTAACACTTGTCGATTTTATTGAGCCTTTAAGCTGAAACCGAGCTCGGATACAACTTAATGCTTTTAACATTGGCTTTAAACACGCCCCACGTCTAACGTTCAACCAACTGTATTTATCCTAATGTAATATTGAGTTTGGATATTTAGTAGTTATAATATTTTATAGCATGATTTAACAGACAAAAGATAAAACTTCTTTCATTTATTAAAATCGATTTTAATGAACGTAAGCAACATTTGTGTTAAAATTCATACAAGTATTCAATTTTAAACAATGTTTTCCACGTTATTTTTGAAAATATTTTTATGATATTGAATCAATTTCAATAATATACCTTATAAATTGACCAGCAGTGTTGTTGGCGATTTAGTAGCGCCCAAAGGCTTCAAAGTTGAGCTTACAATTATCCGATGACAACAACGGGTACCGGCAACTTACCCTGCGCAATACGGAAGCACTTAGATCGTAAATGCCACTAACGGTCCGTCCATTCGTCTATAGAGAAGGATCGAACTTTGTATAACACAATACTGATACCATTATTATAACATGACTAGTTTAAGTAAGCTGCCTTTAAACATTAAATATTCAAAGGCACGCAAGGTAAAATATCTTCTCAACTAGTTTCACGCCCAAGTGAATGTTTGTTATAGTTATAGTTACAAAAGAGTTAAATTTGTGAAAGACGTCATTGATCATTTAGAATGTGCATTAGCAATTTTATGTAGTCATAATAAAATTTGTATTTATAGTCAAACGCAATATAAAAACCATTTGCTTGCGTATATTTTTCAACGATAAAAATAATTAAAGCGTATTAAAAAAATTACACTAATACTATATATAAATATTACACTACACTAATAATATATGGTTATGTGTATATGTTTAATGTAAGCTGTAATGTGAACGTTATTTAACTTTTTCGTATCACTTATTTGTTAACAACGACAACGAAAACCTCTATACAAGATAATAGCATGTATATTGTTACATCAAGAAATTACGTTGTAATTACTTTATTATAATGTTTTATTGAAATCGACATGTAATTTTTGTTTTCTCCAATTTAATATTATCAGCCTTTAATCAATTCAGACATTGTAAAATAAAATGTTTATACCTAGTCGGGTTATAAGTTCTGTCAAAACCCTTTTTTTTAAATTGGCGAATACTTGCCAAATATTCTTCGACTAATTTTAAATATAGAATGTTTGTGCTTTCCGAGTATAAGAAAGAAATTCATTTTCATTCATTACCAAATATGGAGTGGTCGAAAAAAATCGAAAGTCGTAGAGTCGCGGTTATCGCGTTGCAAAGCTGTGGTTGCGCGCCAACAAAGATTTTCAATATTCTGCAAAAAATTCAAATACCACTTGACGCATCTACGGTTTGCTCATCGTACTATCAAACGACACACTGAAGATTCAAGCTTCAAAGATCGTAAAAGGACCGGCCGACCTCGCACAGTTAGGATACTAGCGATAATTAAAGCAGCGAAGGCGCGAATCCAACGAAATCCTGTTCGTAAACAAATATCTTAGCTCTTCAGATGGGGATAAGCAGAACCACAGTAAAAAGAGTGTTAATGATGAAGACCCGGGACTACGATCCTATCGTAAAAAGACCGGACATTTTTTGAACCAGCGTTTAAAACAAAATAGGCTGGAAAGATCCCGCGCTTTGATACGGCGGTACGCGGGAAATAAAATATCACGAAATTTTGTTTTCGGAAGGACTTTTTTTTATCATCGAAGAATTCCAATAAGCAGGATGATCAACCGTATTAAATAGGGTTCAGCGTAGGCTGTACAATCGTCGGTTAAATTAAATTGCACGGTGGGTGAAAAACCGCAGGGCTCAGCTATTATATAAAAGCGTACTTGTTGAGCATATACATATTACTCTTTTAATAATGAAAATAAATTTGTAAGATATTTGTTACTATTTTCTAATTCACGAGCACATAACGTGTACCATCCAAAAACGTTAAAGTCGCTGGCATTCTTTTGGCCTTAAAACGGCTTTCCCACGGGGAGAACAACCGCCCGCAGAAAAATAGCTCGCCGCGATTTCTGTGAACTCGTGATAACTTTTTTTATGAGACTGAAATGAATTGTATAAAACCTTTTGTTGAAGCCAAATAAAGATCTCGAAAGAATTTTGTTTTCGTCACAGTACTAAAGAGATTTATTCATTGTAAAATTAAATTTATCTACTGCGGACTCGTTATTATTCTCGCGATGACTTTCCGAGTGCTTTAATGTAAACGTTTATATTGTGAACGTTTAGTACTTAGTTAATAAAGGTCGTCGTTATTAGACCGCTATGAAGAAGCATGGGAATGTTTTATTATTATAGCTCTTGTAAAATAATTACTATGGACGATTTGGAGAGTCGAATTTAATGGGGGCCGTGTTTATAAGATTGTATCTAATAATTAGCATTGGTTAGGTCGGCTCGCCTCGCGGACGGCCCGTCGACGAGCCTCATTTGCCGTAATTGCTTTACTAACAACAAATTAATTACTAATGTGACAAGTTGGAACGCAAGCATTAAGCCAATAATAACCATATTAATGATCGTCAAGT
The DNA here is from genome assembly GCA_000931545.1 of Papilio glaucus. Taxonomy (NCBI): domain Eukaryota; kingdom Metazoa; phylum Arthropoda; class Insecta; order Lepidoptera; family Papilionidae; genus Papilio; species Papilio glaucus. The sequence goes on along the minus strand of JWHW01050622.1, from coordinate 203,970 downwards.
CGTTGGGTACTATTTTAGGTAATTGGATTTGTTAATTTATGTCAATGAATATGTACGCTTTTAAAAAGTTCTTAGAAAAATATGATAAGAGAATAACAAATGTTAAACAACCATCAACTACAGTCGACCGTGTTCTTAATTTAGACTGTTTATATGTCGACTGTTGAGTCTGTGGGGACATGAGTAAAGAACGTGTCAAAACAATTTGGTTCTCTTTTGAATAATATGTTCTACGATTAAATAACCTGTTAGTTTTGTCACCAGCACGCTTATTCGTGATTCATCGCTGAAAAAGTACTTCTTGGCGGAGATCCAAGGAACGTAAATATAATACATAGTGAAGCACACAGTATGTGGCAAAACCGATGGAAATTATCGTACACTCGATAAAATTTTACCTACATTTTCTCGGTACCAAGCCAAAATGGAATATTTACGTCGATTGAAAAATTGGGTGCGCAAATCTGACGTTCATACAATACTATGCAGTAATCTTCTGGGTGGCATTAGAATTTTTGTCTACTTAAACATGCAATATAACAGACATCGGTTGTTTAAGAAACATTTTGTTTAAAATGATTGACATGATATATATTGACTGATTTTAATTTTATGAACGCATTATTGTAGACAATACTTCATCGTAATTCACTTGTGCCTTATCGAGTTTGGGGATTCAGTAGTCATTTCCCGTCACTTATGATGAACGTAGATAAACGAAAAAACGCAATTAAGACGAAGTCACCTAGCGAGAAAAAAGATGACTAACTAGTTAGGAGTAACGGCAATACGACAAGTTGTACACCAATGACACCAAATAGTCGTAAAATCTGGAAGTCGATTGTTATATTATTCAGTTCAAATACGGATTTTCATCACTTTAAAAATGAAACTAAAATGTTATACTACATAAAACGATTTTGCACGTATAACGACCTTGCTCCTAATAATCGTGAATCCGGGTCGGACGTCGGCGCTGAGCACCAAATTGCATTTTGTTTTTAATCCGGCGACAGCCGCGGGCTACGACGTCGTCAGGGTTCAATTTGCCGGAATCGTTTAATTATTAGCGACACGAAGGCACATTAATTAAGGCATCAGAGCACGGCGCGGGTAAGCGCAGAGGATTAGATACCAGGCTGTACGGTAATGAATGATTATGTGATCCCAGTCGATACAACCGCACAATCAACTCTTACTTCAACCGGCTGCTAAACAGTCAATTTATTGGTTCCACCAAATATTTTATCACACTCGATTGATTCGGTATACTAAATATGTTACTTATAATTAATGCATTCAACGTGTTTGCTGTTTAATTATCAAACTAATAAATATAACATAACGCCTTCAATCTAAGTTGTTTCGACAACATGATATATGTTACAAATTGGAAGTTATGTAACCGACGGTGAAACAACCAGAATCTTAATAACTAAGCATAAATTCATACAGACGTTAGTGTGAATATTTGGGAGTACGGGTATAAGCAAAGTTTTAACGTATTTTAAACCAATCGAGGAAGAAAGAAAGACATGGTAGGCATCATTAACCAACCTTATTAGGCCCCAAGGAGTGTTAAAAGTGAAAGTGGTTAGGTAGCAAACCCACGGCCGGTCCTAAGTCGAACAATTATTCACTCAGCGATCTTAAAGTCGTAACAAAAACGTATCCATTAATAATACATAATGCATTATTACCAGTTACTAGCAAAACATATTTACACGTGTATAAAAGCAATTATTTCCACAATAGTTAACGAGTGAAACATTGTTGTAATGTTGCAAACAGTATCTTAACAGCGGACATTTAACAAAGCGTGCAAAGACCAACAAAAACTCATCCTGTTTCGGGTGATTTTTTGGGGCATTTTTTATAGATTCACTTAAATTTTGGTCTATGTAAATAATACATTGTAAAATATAAATAATATACGTTAGCTGTGTGAGTTAACATGTGTTGTGTCTTAATATTGAAACATTTGGTCAAGAGTTGAGTTGAGCTGATCTATTGATCTGAAGTTCTGGGACTCTCCAACTGTAACCAATATGTTCTAGTTTTGGGACAACATTTTATATTACAGGTAGGTACCATGTCATAGATATATGATTAAAGGTTAATTCTCAGTCTACCAATTTCTCCACCAGATAGAAATTACTATTCTTATCTACATAATAGAGATAAATGTAACATCAAATTTTTAATACGATTAGCCTGCCCGCTTAAATATTTATTTGCCACAAAATTATATAACTTTCCTTTAAAGAGGATTAAGAAGGATATGGGAGTTTGTATTTTTATTCTATTTAAGTATTTACCTAGTATATGTAACAAGTAAAAGAGTATTAAGAGTTGTCGAGTGAAAAGCTTAAAGGCATTAACCAAAGAAGAATATTTCTTGTTAAGGCTAAACGAAAGTCGGTCGTGTTCTTGCTTACATTACTGTGCAAAGCCGCAATGTAAACAATTCTGAACGAATCAATTTGACTGCGATAAATTCACGAGCAAACAAACCGCTAATAAACAACGGCGAAGTGCGACGCGGAGTCCCGCGTCGAGGCTCGACTTAATAATAGATTTACGATGGTGTACGATAGCGGAATAAGGAAGCAATTAACTGAGGGGGTGTAATAGAAATATTTGTAAACGATTGTCGCGGTCGTCGCGTGCCGGCAGACCATTACACGTCCACCGGGCAGGGGTGGCGCCGCCTTCGTTCTACAATTAACCTAGTGTACTCGCCCCTAAGGGAAACATTTTATTTACCCCATTCTTCGACTCTTTGATTAATTAAACAAAATTGGCCGTTTAATAGATACAAAATTTTTGGCTTGCATGTTTTTAGACAAAAATCAATCGCTATTTCAAATGTAATTACAAATTCCAGCTAATTTACCGGACTCGAGCTAATTTAAGTGTAAGGGAGGCTAAGTATAGCGCCGGGAATTTAATCTAGTACACAGTTATAATACAACCGTAGTTTTTGACCTACTAACTTGTTGACCTGCATAATTTAATGTACTTTTAAAAATTTGTCTTTCAAGTCGCCCGAGTATGTTGATGAGATATTGTTTGTATGAGAGTTGTTTGTTATTATGTATTTGTATAAATGAACTTTAAAATAAACTTTATTGTCCTAAATAGTTTATAATTGCACGAGGTCTGTCTCCTGAACTAGGTGGGGAACTTTGTATCTCAGGAGACAGTGACTTCAATAATAAATAACATAAAAAAATCAATTAATTATCGATTCGAGACAACCATCATAAAACAATCTGTTTTTTTATTATTATTTTATTTCATGGGCGTTAATGAGTAATCGTTTAAATCATTGATTAAGTACGTGACCTAGCGATTTAGGCCTAGTTGAGATGCTGATTTTGGTTTGTAGAATTAAGATGCAGGGAACTTTAAAGCTGATTGATGGGTAGAAAACTTTATTGCGGACCAGTCTTAAGCTTTGTTTCATCTACATATTATATTTCTAGTGTCTCGTTAAACATACATACTAGAAACAGAATATACTAGAAATTATGTTTCTAGTATGTCGTCACACCATTTAACCGCAGAAATGTTTCATCTTTCAGAAAAATAAACTCCTTTTCAAATTCAAAACTTTCGTTTTTTTTTTTTAACAATAATTAACCTTTTTCCGTTTGTGAGTTTTTATTTACTTTTCGCGGGTTTGCGGTGCGTAGTTTATCAAGGCAACTAAAACTAACTTCAATTTATTTTATTTTTGGTTAACTAATTTATGTTTGTATTTTGATTCATTCAAACCAGATATCTTTTGGCTATTATAATGGTAGACAAAGCGATAAAAGCTAGTAAAATTACAGCGCTGCTGGAAGAGGGCCTGTAGCCAATGTTACGCCTCACAGTGGTTAACGTCAGTCGTTCAACCGTCCAAAACACCTGGACTCGACATCCCGTTCAGAGAAGGCAAGGTTCTTGGAGAAAACGTTGCACAGAACCACGAGACGACCGCATTAGTAACCCTGGTGTGTTTAGGAAGCGCATAGATCTCAAAAGACACCTTGAAGAAGCACGAGGAGCACAAGTTAGCCTATGGACTGTGAGGAGGAGACTTTTAGCGGTTGATATACGTAGTCGACGGCCAGCGCTGGCCCCAAAGTTACTACGCGAGCACCAGATAGCCGGATATATATATCAGCAGTGTATTCCTGTAGCTCTCCCAAGAATGTATCACCAGCTGCCACTAACCGCTCAGTGCCGCGGTAGGCAGGTCACTTATAAAAGTTAATAAACAAGCCTGCTGTTTCTGAAAGTAATAAATTGCCTTTATTTTCTAAAAGGCATACCACCTGTCTTGCCGATACAAAAAAAAATGGTGAAAAGTACGTTTAAACTACTTAAATTAAGATCTCTGTCTTGCTTACTATGGGTATACGACCATGAGTGATTACATTTTATTGTTTGCATGTAATTTCCACCTCTAAGATAAGAGGTATCCAAAAAGATCTTTCTTACTTAAATCTAGTCTACAATGATACGGATTTATTGCACCTACAACTTGTATTTAGATTACCGGAAAATAAATCAATTGGTCTTCGCACAGGTATGCGGGTGCATTAGACCCTTCAAACTTGTAAGTTTGTAACCTTCAATGTGTCAAATTTAATCTCTAAATTATAATTACGCGAACTAAAATAATAGCACACAATCGTGTGTACATCATACATGAATGCAATTCATTTCGGTAACAAAACGAAACAATGGATAAAGTGAACTATTAATTCAAACTTATTCTGCTATATTAAATAATTCATGCTCATAGTTGAATAAATTGACTCCTTTACCTATTCGAAAAGCCGCCCGCTTCAATTTGTAGTGATAGTAAAATGAAGGCTTCATTGTGTTTATATTCAACTAAGTAAATGCCTTCGGGGCCGGGTGCTTGGAGAAAATTGATTTCGACGTAACCGACCGACATCTGTGTACCGCCATTGTTAAGGTTTTAGATTATATAGTTCTATTATAATACACCTGGTACGGAAAGAAATATATTCTCACGACTATTACTACTCAGGACATACAGATATACTCGGTACAAACAGATAGTCGATAATATCTTCAGAGGTTAATGGACCTTATAGTTCCCTCTTATGGAATGGTTTACGTTGATCAGCTCAATTAGTGTTAAGCTCGGCGATAATGATACAGAGAATAACCTCGATATCTTGGTAAACTTTCATCTCGCATTTCATCTCCGTCACATTTTTATTATTATGACAAATGTTATAGATGTATATCATTGTTTCAGGTTCGATGTTATCTTTACCATATATACACATAGATTTATATACAACATTCACAGTACAAACACGGAGACTTCTAATTCGTACCGCAGTAAACGCCTGAGCGGGATATAACGATGTGCCCAATTAGCGACTTAAGTGGCTTCACGTTTGACACGCCGATTAAAATCTAGAGGTACATATGTAACATCTTTGTATATACATATTATGCCTGAAATAGCCTTTAGATGTGACATTGTGACTCGTACGTACTTTATTGTTATAAGAGATTGTTTTACTATACACAAGTTAGTAAATGTTGAGTAGTTATTAAGTGGTTAGTTCCGATGGAGCGCGTCACGGCAGCGCTACTAACTTCACCGCAAACATTTGCTCTAGCTTGACGTGTGCTGAACGGTAATGGTGCAATATGTTACACATGTTTGTATTGTGTCGAGCAATAATCGGTTATATGTGCTAATGTACACTTCACGGTCGCTAATCAATGTATAAACATTAATTACGTTGCCACAGACTTAATGCTTCTCTAACTACATTTCTGCAATTAAATGAATATCCCAACTATTGTATCTATTTCTGACAACTTTGACAGTTATGTATCGAACACTTTATATATATGATATAAGGGATAAGAGCGTAAACCCGCGAATAACAAGGCCATAAATTCTATAAAGTTATATATAAGTATATAATTATATAATCTCGACATTCTTCTGATAGATGTATCTCTTAAGTATGCATAAAAATAAATATTGTATATAGCAATATATGTGATTAATGAACGGTCTTTAGATTTGTAATAGAATTGGCGAGTACAAAGCCATCTTATAGGTCAGATCTAGCAATAATTTATAACTATGTTTTAATAAAAGTAGTTAGCGACCTTTATTGAATTCGTTTTAAAAGACCGCACAACCAATTTTCACTGATTCATTGTAAAGTATAGTATGAAATATAACTGTACTGTGTAAAATAATATAGAGTGGATGTTTTACTTTCGTATTTTTAAAAGTATTTGTTTACAAAGTCCACTAGAAGTGGAACAGCAAAACAATTAGCGCAAGAACGGGAAAGTTTTTCGTTTAACACTACGTGCTGTTATAGCCGGCTACACGTTTAAAAGCTGGGACATCGTTCGCACTCGGCTCGGAGCGAAACTGTGCCTGCTTTGTTAGTAAATAGTAAATACTTATGTGCTTATCGAACGTCACACGAGTTGAACGTAACCAACGCACCGATAAGCCATATCAAACATGCAAAGCAAATGTAAACCTTGATGACACGCCGGCTGTTAATATCGTACCAAGATTCATATCGTAAGAAAGATGTGCACATAAATATATTTTAGTGTTAACACATTAAACTGGTTCGGGTTTAGCGGAACTGTTTTAAGAGATTATCGCTGAAAGAATGTGAAAAGATTTAGAGATGATTCAAGATATAATGGCAGGTTCACACGACTTCCGACAAGTCTGGAGTAAAAATATTATTAAAGCACTTTAGTCTTACGGGATCTTTTGCCGCTGGTCACATCCTGTGGCATGTTACTTTGAAATTGAATAATGGAATGTGATAAAAATAAAATTAACGTTAAGTTAAAATGATATTACAGGCATAATATTAAGTTGATAAATTTCATTCTTATTTAAATCTCTTCCTGTTAAAATAAATGTATATATTGCTATAAGAAAGAGTTGCATTCTTTCAGAAAATGTAACGATTTGCATAACTAAAAATATTCGAAAGTCGATGCACGAAGCATTAAAGATGTAGTCGGAGGCTGACAAGTGTATATAACTGTCAGATGCACTGAAATTACTGTTGGCGTGGTAACGCGACCGTGAAGAGGGAGTCGAGTGGAGGAGCACAAAGCGAGGGGAGAGGGCGGTCCACAGCTAACAATCGGTAAAAGTACCGTAATGAAATTTTAAAAAGCAGTTTCTATGCGACTATATATACGTACTTGTAATGGATATATTTGGACTATTAATACAGTAAGTCTTTAATACAGTAAGTTTTATTTACATTATTAGAATATCAGTAAAGTGTATACCACGAAACGGAATGTAAGTATTTATCGTTCCGCATCGTAAATATTGTTGAAATATGTGTTAAATGCTTGATGGAGTGTGGGCTACGAGTCAGGGATAAATTGTATCTTTCATTTAGTATAATTCAAAGTATCCGCAGCACGCATATAATTTATTTAATAATGGACTTTAAAACCGATTTACTTCACGAGTATCTAACACGCAACATGCAACAAAATATCTCATTATTTAAGTTATTATTTTTGTAAGTGATATCTTGTAAATGTTTTTTCCGCATTTGTATATTATAGTTAAACAAATATGCAAATAAATATTAGGACTGGTTATAAAGTCTCTATTTTCAGAGAAATAAACATAAAATGATGATTTGAATGCAATACGATTTTAATATAACATTATACATACATAAATTAGTATTCTATGCATATAATAATTATTAAGTGCCTCATATTGAATGTCTACAAGACTAAATGATACTTGGCATTTCGGCGTTATCTCGGATCAATTATAATTTAATTTCGTAATCTAATACTTTGCTTTATAGATAACCGTCAACGACAATATATAGTGGTAATAATAAATTTATTTGATATTAAACAGCACATGATTGTCGAGTCGGTTTTTATGACTTTTATGACGTTTGATCAAATCTCATTAAGTAGCACATACGTCACTACATAAAGAGATGTATTGGTTTTGAAATTCATTATAAGAATTCATTAGGCGAACAGGGATGCGCTTAATATCAGTGTTGAAATTAAGGTATATCTTAAATATACATATATAAAAATCTATGAAAATTCAATACGGATACAGTTGTTATGCAAATACATTAAAAGTAAACAATGAACGTTCATTTAAATGTAACCAAATTGAATTAAAAAAATTGTAATAGTATATTCATGAAAAAAAAATCAAACATTAGTTCTAGCCTTCCCATGAAATTTGCCGCAATTCAATCCCGTTTATATTCATAAACTTGTATACAATAATGTAAATGCAATAACGGCTGACTTTATTATAAACAGCGACGTGCTTATAACAACAGGTATAAAATAAAGGAACAATCACTCCGACTTCCGCCTCCTTACATCCACTTGTTAGCATGCATAACAAAAAAAAATTTTTTTTCACGGCAAATACATTACTTTACATGAAGATGAATACTTTTTTTGGTTAAAATAAAAGTTACTGCAATTGAGGTGCTACGATGGCACAAAGGTCTTGAAATTGCGTTTAAATTCATTTTTAGTTAAACTTTTAGCTTAAAGCAATGTCGTCAAATTACTTTTTTAATGTATTTCGCACGATTCTTCGCAAGCTTAGCATAATAATATTGTAAAGATATTTAGTACATTTAAATAGAGTAGAAAAGGAATGGTAAATACAAGTTACATTTCGCTCAGCAAACAGTTACGTAATGGGCGAAGTTTAATCGCAACAAACTTCCTACACTTATTTCGACTAGTGTCGACAACTTTGTACAATTTAAGGAACAGCGTTGGCGGTAATAAAAGCAGAAGGTAGCGGTTTAAACTTTTCCGAGGTAAGTATTTATGTGACGACGTGCTAAAATTGAGCCCCGGGGAGCAAGGGGAAAGTGGACGGTCGCAGGGTATCTGAAGGCGAGACACGCGGTCGCCGCTCCCGTGCTTCTTCTTATAAAACTATATTGATTTTGCCTAAGCACACGTTGGCGTTCAATCTAATGTTGACGTTAGAAATTACAAATCGTCTTTATATTCTACCAAGTACCTTCGTCTTGCTATTAACTTATCGATGCACTAATAATCGTCACCCTTATGTTTCTTCCCTGCGCCGTTAGTTTGTTATACAATATATATTATTGATATTACAATGGATGACGTTTATTAGTTACCAAATAATAAAAACACGCCAATGACTCACAACGATACGCAGCGATAAGGGGTTTTGCAACCATCGAACCCTTCGACCTTACTCTTTCCAAATCAAGCTCGCTAGTTAATTCGATTTCATTAATGTTTTCTAGTCTCGGTTAACCTACTACTCACATTTTATTGTAAAGATAAAGAGTCAGGATTCGACGTAGCACGCACGTTTTATTGGTTGTAAAGATATATACGAAATGATTGTTAATCACTAAAAAGGCACTTTGTATCCATTTAATCAAGATATTTTTATGCCATTACGTTGCAAAAACACATCGTGAATTCGTCGAATGAATTTGATAATCATAAAAAACATTATACTCGTTTGACATAAATATATACTAAAATAAGTTTAACACAATAAATTTGAGTAAAGTGCTGGATAACTAATCAACAAAAAAGTTAACTTACACGTAAAACTTCCGGTTAAAATAGTAACCGTTTCACAAACGAAATATGTCAGTTTGTAACTTAAAAATGGCAACGTCTCATTTTGATGTTTCGACTTACAGAACACGTGAGAGCATAAAACATTTTTTTAAATTTAATAACAAAAGAATGCAAAATGCATCGTTTATGCATTATTTTACAAGTTCGTAAATTATAATACAAAAAAGGATTTTATAGATATTGATTTCTTTGTAAAGAACCGTGAGACAAATGTCAAAGAAAGAACTGATCGCTCGAGTAACCCTTACCAACAAATAATTTCCTTATCTGACAGATGATCCGACCAATAATTTACTTGGCATTTTATTAACAAGTTTAGCTTATCTGGAGATTGTTAAACTCCAACGATGACTTTATTCGTCAGATAAGTTGCAAGTAGCTTATTTGGGAAATTACTTGGACATTGTGAAATGGAAGACCCTTAATGAAATATTACAGATGAAACATTAACTAATCCACCAATTTTTTTGATTTGATTAGTTGGGACGAAATGTGGTTTCTTATTAGCAGGAAGCCGTCGGTTTCCATCATTAACCTGAACCAAATTTACGTTATGATTAAATTTTTACGTAAATTATTACGTTATAATTAAACAATTGATTTCTACAATATTTCATATTATGTTCAAGTATTTATTACAGCTTAAGTGCTTATCATGATATAGAACTGAATACCAATAAAATGAAGCTCTACTCATTTTTTATGATAAGCTGTAATATTAATTTGATATCACGTAAACAATGTTTTTATTAATCATAATGGAATTTAAAAATCTAAGTCAATGTACGCTTTTAAAGAATACAATATCTTATTTATAAATCTGCTATATAAATGTAGTCTTTATATGAAATAAAGACGAATCAAAAATGTTAATTGGAACGGAAATTTATTTATAGTTTAAGATATTGTCAGACTACTTTATATAAAAAAATACGTTAGGTTAGCAACGAAGTAGATTAAAAGTGTCATGACTCTGGTTAATTCGATAAGGTCCTTGATTGAAGCGGGACAGGGTAAGAGCGGCGTGGGAAAATAATTCATTTACCTCGTACCTACTCATTGTTTTTGTGGCCGGTGGCTCGGCGGGCGCGCCACGTTCAGATGACACGGTCACGCTGCCATCACAGTTTTTAATTCAACGCCTTTTATTGAAATAATTTCAAGTACGATACGCGCACGTACGTAAATTCTTTAAACCTTTTAAGGTCACCTATACGATTGAACTTTTAAAGTTATAAATAAAATATAAGCTATCATGTTTTGATTTCAATTGTATAGTGTGAATTCTAACTGATTAAGACCTTACGTATATGTATGACACGAAACAATAGGATTGTACAAACCAGATAGGATTCGAATCGACGTTCGGCTATATTCAAATGTTAACAAAAACTTTATATTATATTACTACTCAAACTATATATATATTACTCAAAATTTACTAATACATCTTAAAATTCAAAATGTTCTTAACTTGAATACGTAATACGTTAATTTGAATAAATGTTACGCTTAAAATAATAATTAAATTAAATGTTACGCTCACAATACATTTGCGATCATTGAACACAGATTAATCAGATTTATTATATTCTTATGTTCTGTTGTGTAATAGTTTGGCGACATTGTCAAATCTTGGGTAAATGCTTAAATACTTAAATTTATTAGGTTAGCTTTTTAATAATGTTTACAGTAGTAGATTGGAAATGATAATTCTTATGATGAAAATGAAGATTACGACAATTATTAGATAAGTCATAATTAAGTATATGGAAACAAATTCTCACGACCATTTTACCTTATTACTTTTGTGAGAATTTGTTTATTTAGTGTCAGATATAGTTTGTTTTAACTAAGAAAAGGGCCATTTGTAGATCGAAAATATTAAAACTTATGTTAATAATAATATTTTACTACAATTATTAATAGTTGTCTAAGAAAATACAAAGAATACATTTTTTTATTTTGAATTACCAATTATTAAGTTGATTGTTAAAATCAACGCATGATAGATCTATAAAAAACTAATTACGGCATCTGAACATGGATTGTAATCAAACGATAATAACTTTTAATTGATTAAACGATTGTTCAAGAATGTATTTCGTTTTTATATAGGCTGACATCATGCAACAAAACAGGTCAAAAGGAGTTTCGGTCTTCACCATTAGAGAGGACCCACGCAAAGCGTAGACCAGTATCAAATTATAGACGAAGGCCTTGGCAACTCATGCTGCGATACATTCTAAGCGAAATAAAATCATTTTCTTTATTATATACCGATCATATTGTAACATATATTTATAATAGAGAAAACGATCGCCGGTATTATTATTTAAAATTTCGGGAGCGGGAATTTAAAGTTGTGATTTTTTAACTTTCTTTATTGTTTCTGCTATGCAAAATAGACACGGATATATAGCATGTTAGTTCGAGCATAGACCACACGCCAAATGCTACTCTAAGGCTTTAAAAATAAGGGGCGTTATGTTTATCAAATTACTTTATAAATTAAATTATTTAAACTTTCGTGAGACATATTTTAACACACTAATTAAAACGGCTTTACTCACGCGTGGTTCGGTGTATGTACCGAATAGTTTATTTCGCGGAACCTATGCCAGCCCCACTCACCCTGAGGAAGAGCCCCCGATGGGCTCGAAACTAGTCGGTACATACACCGAACCACGCGTGAGTAAAGCCGTTTTAATTAGTGTACTTTATAAATTTTCTCAAGAATAGTGAGTTTCATTGAGAATAATCTCTTCCAATCTCTTCCCCAAATACCAACTCCTGAGATATAAAAGTCTACCTATGGCTGATACCCACTAACGGGTTTCATAACTAAAAGATGAGAACAGATCGAGGTTTCAGCCGTTACACTACTCTTGTATTTGAAAAGGCGGGAATAATCGGTCGATCGAAAGCGACAAATTATTACGATATCTTTAATGAATTTCATTTCATTAAAGATATCGTAATAATTTGTCATTCATTCAGAAATCTCAATCAATCTTAACTAGTTTTAATCAGAGTGCCACAAACGTGATAAAGAATAAGCATTTCGTCACTCTTTGTGATTTGAATGTGCAATTTTTGTTACACAAGTTCAGAATTAAAACCTACAAGTCTAAATAAAATTCGAATTGAATATCATCATATATAAATACGACGCCAACCCACAAGTCAGTATCTTAACAACTTTGGAGAAAATATTTCGACTTATAATATTCAATTCGACGCAAAGTAATTTTCGTTATAATGTTTTGCTAGACACCATTTATTTGTCTCGTCTCAATGTTAACGAAATGTTATTTTCAATAAGAAAACGACGAAGGCAATGATCGCAGGGTCAGAGCGGACAACCGAGTAGAAAGCATATGCGCGAGGTTTATATTACTTCGTTATTTTGTACCGAACAAAATTCCTTTACAATTAGAATTAAAACAAACTATTGATGTGAGCATCAATCCATACGTATGGTTTATGTATATATATTACATCATTACCAATTTATAAAGAAACCGAGACCCTCTTACGTTTGTTGACCATATGCTAGTCGTTTGGCTTTCGTAATTTAAAAAAAAACTGGTTTGCCACAGAAAGTTACTTGCATTGTGTGCAAAAATTGCATAAACGTTGCACACCGCATGTGGTGAATTAAATAGAAAGAAACCTGTTCGTGCCTATAATATACGCGCACTCCAATGGGCCACAAACAGCAGACCCGTCGCCATAATTTAGAACGTTAGCACAAAATGCTCGTTTAATGTGCATGACTTCAGCACACAAGATACATTGTCGTCTGTGTACGAACTACGAACCTAACTAAATGTACACAAACCAGCGAAAGCCCACTTTGACCAAATTTACACTTTGTGGGAGACCACAGTAGCACTATGCTCGCCGGTTGTACTGTCGCCCCACACGTCAGCTGCTAACTACACAGTGGCTACTACAACATATCGACGAGAAAACTTCTCAGAAATTGATTGCATACAAATAGTATTGACTTATCGCATGAATTTATATCGGCATATTTAACTTGGTAAATAAAAGTACTTACGAGTTCATTCAATAGGTCATTGCACTTCCGAGACGACGTCCGAAGCTATTACGGACCGTCGTTTTATAATGGAATTTACAAAAAGAAGAGCATATTACTTTGCAAAATTAACCAATTATTTATGAAAAAGTTATGATTTAGCCAACTTAATTTGACGTTTATATTTTTGCAAATGTTTTTCTTGTTTCAGTAAATGGAATTGCAATAATTTTGGGCATGAGTTGTATTATGTAAATGTAAACAATAGCAAGGATCCGTTTTATGAGAATATATATTTTTAGGATGTTACGATAGTTTTTATGTTTCCATACACATGTACAAAGGAAATGGCTAAAGTTCTACAAGAGGAAACATGCTGCGTTAGTAAATTACCTCGAGATCTTCATAGGTGCGAAATGCCATTATGGCGAAACCATCAATGATATCTTCTTCCCCGAGTGGCTCCTTCGACTTCTTTCTCCTGGCTGGAGGACGAGGCGGCTTCTCTCTCGCCGGAGACTCGTCCTCCCCGCTGTCCCCATCCTTAACTTTGCTCTCTCGCTGTGCTTGCATGCGCTGCGCCCGCTCCCTTCGCCTATTTCTTTGATTGCGCTGCTTCACTTCGTTTTCCATCGTTCGCACATTATTCGAAACACCCGACCACCGTGCTTCACTACACTAAAGTCCGCACTACACTTTTATCACACATTGTATACCTTGTTTCTATGCCGTGTAATTCGACAAATTACAAATACTGCCCACAGAAAAAGACACTAGTCGTTTCCAATGGCGGATCGTACACCGTTGCCGCATTGCAAGTAAAATGGCCGCGTAACACTCAATGGGCTGTATTATTTCACATTTACGTAAATGGAGGCATAATTACACTTAAACTAATATATACTACATTAAAATTTAACAAGAACTTAGACAATAAAATGTTAAATTAGATTTATACATTATTCTCTGTGCTCGGAATCAGTCAATAGTCAATACAATGAAAGGTGTTGCACGACGCCAACGCTGCGTTGCGGTCGCGATGGTGAACTAAAACATGGCGGCCAACATAATCCAAAGAACATTCCGCGATATCGGGCGTCATTGGCAATGTGGCTTTCGGTTTTACTCTTCTAACACTTGTGTGGCTCTCTTTCTACGTCATAAAATGAACATTATTTTGTTGACCTATTTTACGCCAAATCGGTAAGTCTTTTTAATAAATTATTAGTTAAGATACAAATTACATATAAATATATTTGGAAAGTTCCCAAAGAGTTAATATTAATTAAGTACTGACTTATAATAAAATAAATCTTCCAATATATGTACGTATTATGTTTATTCTTTAAGTTGGTACTTTGTAGATTAAAAACGACAAATGTGTGCATTATGCATATTTTAATACTACACGGAATTTTAGAACATATACCATTTATACGGAAGGTCTGTATTTGAGTTTAAATTTTGCGTTTGAGAGATATTCTGTGTTACCAGTTGAAACGGCCAAAAGGATTTGTGATGTTTGCGCATGTGTGGTTTTGACATTTAGTGTAAAGACACGTTCAAGTTATTATGTTATTTATTAGAATTTATCATGAACTAGAATTTATAATATAATACAATAATTTATAAATTTTAATATTTCGATAAGTAGTAATTCTAATTATTGCTCTTATGTAACGGATATTCGTTCGATAGTTAGTTTGTTATCAATAAAAGATGATGGTTAATTCAATAAGTATAAGTGAATTTTCTTTCATATGATCATTCTGTTGCTTTTCGATAATTTCGTGTATAATATGGTGATATTAGCACAAGTTATTATTGAGCATTACCTTTTTATTTTAAATTTCTATACTATAACAGTGTACATGTAGATAAGTTAGCCCTTAACTTTTTTTCTCTGGCATAATAATAAAAAATGTATCACAAGTATAGATGCGATGTTGCAAGTAAAATTATACGAAAATTATAATATAATACTATATATACTACGTGTGTGTATAAGATTGTATTTATTATAATTAATTATAATATATTTTTATAAATTGTTCGTAGTTGGTTTTATGAAAAGAGTATTAATATTCTATATTGGCCTATAATTTAAAAATTGTAAATATAAAAGCTTATGTAAGTATTTTTAAATTAATGAAAATTTAAAAAGGTAAATGGAAAAAATTGTATGATTCAGAACTATAAACTTTTTTTATAGCAGAAAATGGGAAACGAGCAACCGCCTCCCATAGGAATCTTCAACAAACTAAAGAGTTGCAGATGCGTTTCCTATATTTAATGGACATGGAGGAGAGGATATTTCCTTTTCCTATCCATCCCCTCCTCTATCAAAGGGGAAAAGGACCCTTCCCATTATTTTCTTATTACAAAAGGTTGCGAAGGGGAAGAGGGCCAGAATTAGGACTCCGGCACCTCACTCGCCAGACGAAACGCAGAATACTTCGCGCCTGTATTCTGTGAGGTCGTATCGGCCGATGCGAGCAACAGATGTTGTTCCGGGCTCTACCACTGTTAGCTGGAGATTGGAAAGATCAATCTTTTTTTATTACTCTTTCGATTATAGCTACCGTCTTATTCTTCTTGCTTCTCTTTTTGTCTCATGTTTATTTTGGATTCAGTTGGATTATTTCATCCAATTGATACCTTTTTTGCCGTGGCCAAGTCTCCTGTACTAAACCAAAAGTCATGAGTTGAAGTTTAATCCTAGGGGCTGAGAATTTTTTTTATGGTATAAGCGCTCACGCCTTTAAAATAGAGGTACTCCTGCGGGATACGGATAAAGATTAAGGTTTTCCATTTACCACCATCCTGGGACACCTCTCACGCTTCTTCTACACCCATATATCTACGCATACGTACTCGTCGGCTACGGGTACTCCTTATATCGCCTTTTTGAAGTACGTCACTTATCTGACCAGATATTAAGTTTTTCTTCTGGATTTCAATAAAAAAATCAATGTATGGACCTCGATAATTCGTATTCACCTGTATCCGGGACTCACTTAAATTACTTGCCGACCCCTGTAGCTAATTGCTATAGTTCTTCACTCAGTAATTGTGTGGTATAAAACGGATTCTAACCTGGAATTCATAATAGGCAGTTTTGTGAAAAACAACTTAAAATTCTTGGTCCTAGACAGCTGAAAATTCAACCGTGACCTTTAAATTATGTCTTGCATATGACAGATACAAAATTGTCACAGCCGTTTTAGTCTGATAATGACGGCGTGATAATGTTATAAAGCAATATATTAACATGATTAAACTGATTATGTAGATTACTCGAAGTCGAATGCTTAATAATGAATAATTTAATATTCAGAACATAAAATTAACATAATTATTACGCTTGGTATATTCGATACATAACATTAATACGGATTCCTAATTTCCTATCAGTTGCTCGTGTGATGTGGCGGAGTGAGGTTGTTTAATCTCATTATAATTTAGGTAACGATCGTAATAAAATAGTTATTTACTTTCTCGTAGTTTTGGGGGATTGTAAGATTTGCTGCCAATCAAGAAGGTAAAATCGTTTATAGTTAAACTGAATTGGATATGTTTTAATTGCTAACGTAATGTATCCGGTTTAATGTAGGCCGTTGTTTTTTGTATACGCATTTTTATAACAGTTAATAGATTTTGCTTTAAACTTCAGTGTCATATGTTTATAATCATCACTAGTACAACTAAATTTGTAGTCGTACTAGGGATGATTTAGATTAAGCTTTCAGCTAGCAGTCTATAATAAAGTAATAATAATTGTGTCTGGTAGAAAACAGTAACGCCACACTATTTTTTTTAATTTGTCAAATCATACACACAAATTACGTCAAGCGCTCTAACTTTATGGTAATCAAGACAGACCAAACAAAAGTCTTTAGTGTAGTCACAATTTACTAAAACAAAAATAAGTTTTCTATTGACGTTCAATTAACCTTTATGTATGAAAAGCTTTAACTCTATAAATTAATCGCTTTTCTTTTGAAGGAAGTAATTAACTACATGAGAAATATTACCGCTTACTTTTATAAGTTTTAAAATCAAAATCAATTGAATGACCGTGGATTAGGGGAGGACGTGCATGTCGGCGATTTATAGAATAAACAATGAAATACTAAGGTCACGTCGTAAAACGAACACCTTTTACCTCCCCTTCGTGTAGAGAGGTTATTATGGTTGTTCAACATAAATATTAAATAGAAAACGAAATATAATATGCGTCCATTCAACGTTTTTGTTACCATTCTCGATAGAAAATTGATTAAACTCTTAATTTTTAAATGTAAAAATATTTTATGTCATTGAAACCACTATTCTGCTTTAAATAAATTATTTGGTATACTTCAATTAGTATACATGTATCCAGTAGGTATTAAGTATGGAGGAAATAAATATTCGCTCACGCCCGTATCTCGGAGGGGTAGAAAGGGATTATAGATTTCCATTTGGCGCGACCCTGGCACACCACTCTCACTTTTTCTACTTCTACACATGCATGCTCGTTTGTTACGGATACTCCTTATATTGGCCTTCTTTAGTATGTCACTAATCTGATCGATATAAGTTCTCCTCGGACGTCCCCTACCAAAGCTGCTACTCACTTTTGCAACATAAACATGTTTCGTTACTCTCTCTTCATTCATCCTTTCAACATCTAAACATACAGGAGAAAGCGAAAAATAATTGCTAAAAAGTTACACAATAGATGAGATAATATTCTCATGGATGATAAATCCTAGGAGAGGATTGTGTCGAGCAATTTTTAAATGTTCATGATTGCATGATCCTATCCCGACCAGAGTCCTCATAATCCAACATTTTCTCGCTTATTTTATCATAACATCAACACAATGTGATCTTTATTTTCTTACATTACAATTGTCATTGGAAATTAAAACAAACATTTTTTTACCATTATTGTTTCAGTTACGTCATTTAAAAAAATGGCAGTCAAAGAAATTAATCGTGCCATTGTAGCGACTTCCATAGTTGGTATATTGGTTTCCACGTATGCGTTGTACGTTGAGATGGCGGCCGAGGCGCGGCCCGACTACAAGGCTCTCTGCGACCTCTCCGAACACGCGAGTTGTACACGAGTGCTTACATCAGAGTAAGTATAACTTTCTTGCGTAATCTTTGTATGATATTATTTGGCCGGCCGCGAGCACAGATGCAAAGTTGTCTGGTATTTTATATTTTATAGGGTAGATTTCGGATAAACGGACAAAAGAATTAAATAATTTAATTCCTCCCTGATCGTTCTTTCATTGAATATTTAGACGCCATTTTTGAATTTCCGCCTTTCTAGGACTTTATAATTACATCCATTCTTTATAGGGATGTTTTATTTTACAAATATCAGTTACAAGAAGTTGGCATCTGGCATCTGTTTTGCCATCTAGCAGTTGTATGCAGACATACAGGGGCAGCGAGAGTACAGTGAAATAATTACTAAGATATTTCTCAGGATGTCAACGCGACTTTAACGTTGTATATAAAAATGGACATGTGCGTATTATATTTCATTTTTTAGCCAAAACTACACATCACAGAGCAATTGTGATTGTGGGCGGTTGTAGCCTTAATGTCCCTATGTCACTATTAAAACCCCATAGAAGCGGGTCTTTGCCTATTTTAAAATTATATCCTCCAATTGTAAATCGCAAATCGCACAATTCGAAAAAGTCTAAGATTTTGATACTGCCATAGAATGACTCAAAACGATTCCATTCCAATCTAACACTAGTTCGAACATAGCCATATTCCGGTGGGAACAGGACCAAACTGGTATAATTGTGGATGAATGATTTTTGAATGATGTGGATGAATTTGGATCGCTGAAAGCAGGACATTGCGTTGTAAGACATTTTTTTTTACGTTTGGAAAATGCGCCTTATGCATGTCTACTGTTCAGGGCAACAGGGGGTCTTTGGGGCTTACCGCCACGAGGAGCGTACTCACTAAAAACCAAACGTTCCCATAGCCATGGTGTGGGCGCCAAGGGAGCATGACTAGCACGTGACACCGCGATGCCCACAGGCCGCCCCGGGATTGGGCCCCGCGCTACGCCTTTTTTTCGGTTCCCCGTCCTCCCCCCCTGGCACTCCTCACGGCCCCTGTTTTGAAAAAGACAGCGGCCCACGGTCCCAGCTTTGCCGCCGGGATTACGTGAAATGCGGCTGCAAGGGGTGGGCTAATTCCTCCCCTGTTGTGTAACTACATCTGTTGCCCGAATGGGCCGACTCGACCGTTGAAACACCATGACCTCGCAGAAAATACTCTGAAGTAGAAGTACTCTGCGTTTCGTTTGACGAGTGAGGTGCCGGAGCCCTAATTTTAGTCCTCTTCCCTTCCCACCCTTTCCTCATAAGGATAGGATGGGTACGGGAAGAGGATTGGACGGGAGGGGGTTGGCGGGGAATAGGAAATATACTTTTTCCTGTCTATGCCTTCCTCTGTCCATTATAGGTAGGCAACGCATCTGCAACACATTTGCTTGTTGTGGATGTCTATGGGTAGCGCTCACTTCACATCAGGTGATCCGCTTGCTCGTTTGCCACCTTCTAATATAAAAAAAAAATTATAAGTGACTAATTCAGGTTTGTGGTAAAAACTGTTTAATGACTTAAAAACGAAACAGGCGTAACGCTGATTTTTTTTGTTGTAAAAACACAATCCCTGATGTCCAATTGTTTATTTATTTCTCGATCCAAAAGTGCCGGATAAAATAAAATTCCTGTTCTTCTGTATTATTCCTATATATAATTACGTTTTTATGACTTAATAACAGCTTAGTGTCCTGTCCTTATTATAATTTGCAGCACAAATATTGTCGCTGTCTTAAGTAATCACCGAGTAATAGATAAAGCACTGCAGAGGTGCGAACATTTTAAAACTTGTTTTGTTGTTTCTTAAAAAAGTATTTTGTTGAGTTACGTCGTTTTCTTCCTAGAGGTGCGAATTACCTATTCTCTTATTGGAAGACGCATCATCACTTAACACTAAAAATAAATATATCGTTTAGAGATTTTATAGCATTGCAGTGACATGTTAATATGCAATATCTTTCCACGATAATTTTAAATTGAAAATGTCTGTATTTTAAAGTCCAAACGCTCATAAATTTGCCGCGGAGCTAAACTAATTTAAGAGAATACCGGTTATTATTCTGCGCGAATATTTTTATGCTTAAGGAATTTTACAGAGCTGTATCAAACTAACAACTAAGCAGTGACAAAAATGTTAAAAAAAAACAACGGGAAACAACATAAGTGAAAACTCAAAACAGTTTTATATAATTTAATACAAGAGAAATAATTGAAAAAAAGTTCGTCGATACTGTTCCAAATTCAAAAAAGCATGTTCCTGACGCGTGTGCTAACGCATGTTGAGCAATTTTACCCTACAAAATATCGTCTAACGCGGCTAAGTTTAAAATGAAATTAAATTACATTTAAAACATTTACCGATTGTTGTAAAATTGACTTATAATGTGGATAACAAGTTCGTCAGTTTAATCACTCTCTGTAATATATTTACTTTATGTTAAGTACTTACCTACATTTTTTATGAGATTAAATAAAATAATATTTGCATAGATGATACAATAATATGTACTTAACCTGCACATATTTACTATAATTTGTTACAGATTTTCTAAAGGATTTGGTTTCATTGCGGAAGATTCGTCATTCGAGATTCCTAACTGCATATACGGGATTGTGTTTTATTGCATCATAATATATTTATGTAAGTTATTTGTGTGTTTATGACATAATAAGCTCTCGCGGGTTTATAAGATTGTAAAAGTAGTAGTAGTATAAAAACGTGCTAATAGCATGCTTTTTTATACGCTTAAGTCATCATCATTTACGCTTATGTTTCAAAAACTAGCTGCCATATTTTTTCTTATTATTTTAATTACGCAATCCTTTTTATATCATTTGGCGTGTGTGAATGTTGCTGTCACTGGTGTCACTGACTTTGGAACACTTTTGACCGGTAATTTTGTATGAGTATAACATGTCTATACTATAAAATATCATTCGAAAACGCTTTTACTAAAATTATTTTTTTCGTGAATTTTTCATATTTTTTATGAGTTATTCTGTCATTTAGGGCGAAGACAAATTCAACGAATCAAACACCAAAAATATCTGAGCAGCCATTCTTGAGTTACAAATGGTGTAACTAACATGACTTTTTATATACATATAGATAGATTAGTTCTCAAATATGACAACTATACAGGGTACCTATAAATAATTAGACACGTCATTGGAATTGTTGTTTTCATATGTGTATTAGAGACAGTTGCAAATTATAATTCTTGCTGACCATTTGTAAGTGAGCACCTTATGGCATAAAAAATATGCAAATCCAACTTAGAATTATTGCAGTTGTTAGTGAGAATGAACTGAACAAAAACCTACTTCTTTTCGCAGCTTGCGCGTAAATAATGCGCAAGCTGACTACTATTAATGTTAGTTTGCAATACAAATGGCTGAAAAATATTACCTTGTGTATTTATATTGAAGGCTTAAATTAAATAACCTAATATTAGAGACTCATGCATATCGATCTTTAGATACATGACTCTCTAATATTAGGTTATTCATCATAAGTTTCATAATTCGTCAATTAAGTTATTATATAGTTTGCTGCTGAGTAGTTATTAAATTAAAGCTTAATTAGCTAGATATCGGCGTCACTTTTTGTGACTTTACACTAGCTTTTAGTGACGCGAATATCTGCAAGAAT
>JWHW01050622.1:169709-181334 GCA_000931545.1 Papilio glaucus | reverse complement strand
TTAAAGAATTATATGAAGTTAGAATTATTCATTAAATTACATAGTGCATATACCCAGTTGACTTTTAAGCAGTAATAAGGATTTCTGGCTGGAAGTAGCTAAGATGACGTCATCGCTATGTATATAATTTAATCATGTAATTTGTCACTAAGGCATTTATCTTGTCCACCTTCCTCTGATTTAGTGCTTTGAGCGGGTAATTTTCCCGTCATCATAATTCATGCTCAGCCTTAGAGCTCCGTGACTGGAGCCCGGGGAAAACACGGCTAGGATCTGTGCAAGCTGCTCACTACGCTTATTTGATAGCTCACGAGCTGTGAATAACTGTTATCGTAAAGTTCCTACAGCCGTCTATTCCTGGGAAGTGAGAAAGATTTCGAATGCGATTCGCACGTAAAACTGTTTATTGCCGTGCACTTAACCACTTGAATTTCGTAAGTGTGTTATGTAGTACTTTCAACGTTGTTTTATTTATTTAATTTTTTTTAAATTTTGTAGCTGTACTAAATGTAACTTTTGTAGATTTATAAATTATCTGTTTATTCTTCCGTTATAAAGCGACAAACGTAGATATGAATTTGTTGCTATCTCTGTTTCTCTTAAAAGGGTATAAAAAAGTAACTCAAATGACATTTGATCGGAACTTTGACACCTAGCTAGCTTATATTTCTGTTCATCAGCCTTTCCGAAAACGGGCGTAAGCCTGTCAGATTCATTAATAAACTTTGTTTTTATTTTTTATTTCAGCAACTTTTGACCACGCAGCAATTGTCCGGCTGCAACAGTTCCTGTGCCTGGCGGCAGTAGCTTCGAGTGTGTATCTCGCTTACCTCTTACTTTTTGTATTGTTAGATTTTTGTATAGTGTGTGTATCGACATATGTAGTCAATGGAATGCTTCTAGTTCTTGTAAACAAGAAGAAATTATTTCAAGCAGCCAAAAATAAATAAGCAAACTCATTCATGATTTCATTCCCATTTGTAATTTTAGTGCATAGTAGTGTCATCTAGTGTTTAGAATTAATGTTCAAAATGTTTACTAGCGCCATCTGTTGCAGAGTAGATTATTACAAAAATAGTTTATAGATGGCGTGAATTTATATAACATGGTTCAATTTTCCTATTAAAATGTGAATTTACATTTGTATTATGCATTTAATTTACTTGTTAATATTTAAAATAAACGGAATAATGAAGAAAATCATTTCGAGTTTCTTTGAAGACTGGAAGAGAATTGGAAGGGGATTAAAATTTTATTATTCCCATTGTCTTTTCTGCAAGCTAAATCAAAAGTTAAGGTAGGTACAAGAGTACTCCATTTAGTTCTCTGATGGCTGAATACTGGAACGTCATTCAAATCTATACTCATCTGATGGCCACTCAAATTTGAGGAATATCATTTTTTTTGGAATAAACAAATGACAATTGAGTGCATTTACTCTTTAATAAAAAATGTTGTAAATAGTTTATTCAAAACAGACTAAGAGTACTCGCGACTACCCTTAGATTTTTGGGCTACTTAAATCGATTTGACAGTTCTTTTGTATTACGTAGTATGTACGACAGTATTACATTTCACTAACTATTAAATCTAAAATATGCGTATAATAGATATTTGAGAATACGAATTTCGAGTTTAAGCGTTATTCGAACATTTAAAACGCTGTTTAATATTTAATTGACGTTTCAGTTTTGGCCGTAATACAGAAACAGTAATCCTCTATATCAGGACACATTCTAAAAATACCAAAAAAGAACGATAAATACTAGTAATTTTAGAATATTCAAGAAATATAAATCGTTTTCGGTAAAAATTAAAAGAGACAATATACATATCTACTGAACAAACATTAAAATGGTTTTTATTTTTACAATTTTAATGTACGTAACTATTTTAGTGCAATTCGTACAATGGTGAAAGCTGTTTATTTTTGTATTTACTTCATATTCTACGTTTTTGTGTAAGTTTTAATATTGTCAGTATTTCGGTTATTGTTATTCGTTAGTAGAGAATGCAAGCATTTCCTTGTGGAGCTTTACTGCGTATCAGTGCGCAGGCGCGGACGTGATCGCCATATCGGTGACGCGTTTACGCCGACGCAAAACGTCCTGCCGATCCTTTTTTGATTAGCACTGCCACTTTGACCGCGGCCTAACTTTGTGCAATTTTTTATTACTACTATATTAACGTTTAACTTTACAGACTGTTATAAATTTATTCATATGTTATTTTTTAGAAAATCGACTGTAAAAAGACTGCGAACTCTTCTCTCGGCTGGCATCGCTTGTGCAATTTACGTGAGACGACTTCGAGCGAGTCGCTTGCTTTTTCGGGAAAAAATCGATTCGTTGTACCTTTGAAACTAGTTGATGTTTAAAAATGATCTTTACAATATATAATATATGGTATTCTAAGACTTTGACACATATAAAGAGTTTTCGTCATTTTTTTGTTTGTACCAGTATACGTAGGACACGTCGATCTATGGACTGATAGTTACTGAAAGCTACATGTCGTGCGGCATTCTATGCGGCGCCAGATGATTTCGATACAAAAAACCTAACAACTCACTATCGTGACATAAATCATTTTCCTCGTTAAACCGTAGTCATCGCTATTGTACAAGGCTTTGACACTGAGCGTGTGCGTTGTGGTCGTCATCGTACTTTTGCGAAACGACACCGGCACACCGGTAATTCGTAACAGCGCATATCGTAGTGTCAACGACTTTATGTCGATACAATAGTTATATCTTTTTCTTGGAACATGTGTGATGTATATAATATAACTTTTAATAGAATATGTGGTTTCTATATTGAAAACGAGCATTCGAATCATATAAAGATCAAACTTAACTGTTATTTTTGAAAACTTCAACAAATCACGACATCCTTTAGAACAAGAATAGAATGATGAATAAAAAAGCATATCCGTGAACGTAACATTAGGATCTAAGTTACCCCCTTATAAAGGAAGTGGTAACTTGACAATTTTTGTAAACATTCTTAGGCGAGTATTCATCATAGCTACTTTACTCATTATTGTAGGAAAATGATGTATGCAAGCTTTGACGCGACATACATTGTGTTGGAATAAAACAATATAACTTAACTATATATCATGCTATTATTAAGCAAATCAAGATACACCTTTTTGACATATGTGATAAGTGCCTCTGACGATTTTTCCCTAATTCTTCTAATTGTGTGATTCTTTTAATGGTTCAACATTTGTTGATTTTGAAATTTAAATTATCAATGGTGTGCGATTATAATACCGATACTAAACTTCTATGATACGAATAATTAGCCGAATCGAGGGCCTGCCAAAGACGTCTTGCGGTTCTTTAAAACGTTTATAAAGAAATCAGTACGTGCCTTGAGAGAGGCTTTTGCCCTGGAGTGGATTGCCATGGGTTGGTTGATGACAAATATTTAAAATGAAGTGAAAAGATTAACGATCAAGTTGTTTTTGATTGCCTTGAGAGATTGCCCACTTGGCCTTGCTTCTCTCCGCATTCTTTAGCGTAATATTACAAAGGATTCCTTGCGGAATCGTTCTCAAAAATAAGAATAAAAAACTACCCTAACTAACTGTTTAATATATTTTTAAAGAATGTAAACAAAATTTGATGAAATTTTCTATGCATTCTATTTAAGCCGTTTTTGTGTATAAATATGTCACGGACTACAATTTGTTAAGTTCGTGTAACCTTATCCGCCATATGATTCATGATGTTGATATTTTTACGGCACGGTTAGGTGCGCGTTCTTCCAAATTTGCACACAAAGCTTTGCCTACGCGCGCTTCGTAATAACAAGTCGGTATACGTTGTAATATAATTAACCGCGACCAGTTTAGCCTACGCGGCTGTGCCTTATTTAGACCGAACACCTTGGAGTTCGAATGCCTTCGTCCTTTAAATGTGTTTTTGGAGTAACTTCCTTTTAATTTGACCTGTTAGTAATAACTGTAAGGAATCGTAAAATTTTTGTTTGGTTGTATTTTTGGCCGTGATTATCTGTCATCAATAATATACCTGAATGCCCATTATATAAAATCATGAGTTAGTTAAAATTATTTTAAAAGCTTTTTTTCTACGTAAACTTGATGTTAAGTGAACGTTACCCATAGGCACCGTAAGAAATGGATTTAATGTCTTTCTGATTTTCTTTCTGTACTCGGTATTCTCTATCAGTATACAGGTTACCTGAATTCAGTTGATTGATGAGATCGGTTCATTTCAGGGTCGACTTTTGAAATGGAGCTGTCGAAATCAGAAACAAGTGCTAACCGATGTAGTAACACAAGTTAAATATTTTCATTTAACAGATATCACAACGTATGTTACGATATTTTTGGTAGCATCAAAATATACTTTTTTAAATTATATATCGATCTCAAAAACATAATTTGTATATCTTTTTTGTTAGTTTTCGTGTCAAAAATTCTTGCGCTATTTCTCAAAAGTTGAACCCCGGTTGGTCGAATCGGTTGATACATCGATTGCCTGCTGATTAAATAGCTTAGTACTTTCATTTTGTCTATCACCTCACTAGGTTTATAAGAGTTGATCCAAAATATGGTAGCGAACTTCACCCGCTAGGCCAATCTGAAGATATCTTAAAAATTTCATCGTAATCGGTTCAGCCGTTTTGAAGTCTATAAGGAGCATGTATGCATAAACACATCGCCAAACATAGATGAGAATATTGTATTTATTATTTTTACCAATAGGTATCTATATAGCATTCTTAAAAAATACCACTTTATGTTATGACTACAAATGGCTTAGTAAAAGATAAAATAATTTAATGACTTTAATTAACGAAACAAAAATTAGTAGAATCGGCTACTGACTATAAATCTTTTACGATTAAGTTGTAAATTTTGTTCTTACATGTTTTTAAAAACAGCCTTAAAAGGCAAAACAACCATTTTTTGGTGGTTTATAGATTAGTAGAATTTAATTAAAGAAGATTTAGTAATCGTGGTTAGTTTACGACACAAACTTTTAAAGGGGAAAGATATTTCATGAGTCTGTGGAAGAGTGTTCCTTGTTCCTGCATATACCTAACCAATAAGTAAGACCGAAATAATTGTTAAAAATGGAAGTGTGCGTTTCACTTTTTAGCCTAAAGTACATCACAGATAAATTGTAATTGTGTGTGTTTGTAGTCTCAACGTTCCCACGTGTCACTACGCGGGTTGAGAATGTATTCTTCGATAATATGTATTGTTGTTTGTCAACATTACACTAGAATTATATATATTATGCTGATCTATATCTGATTATTGTATAATCAGAAAATAGCCAGCCATGCGGGTTTATACAGCTAGTAAATAACATTTTAGCAATTCTGAAGAGATGGAAGAGATATTTTGAAAGTTTGTTTGAATGTGAGGACGCATCTGCATCAATGACGGCAGATACTTATGAAGAAAAGGAGTTGGAAAATGAGATAAATTTGAATGAGATTGTGATTGCGATGAAAAGAATGAAATTGGGTAAAGCACCCGGGTATGACAGGATTTCCCTTGAAATGCTGAGAGCTGGAGAAGGTTTAGTAGCAAGCCTGCTGTGGGTCTTTTTCAATATATGTTGGAGACATGGCCAAGTACCGAAAGATTGGTGTAAAGCCGTCATCGTCCCTTTATATAAGGGAAAAGGGTCACAGCAGGATTGTAAAAATTACCGAGGCATCAGCCTTCTCAGCATTGTGGGAAAACTTTATGCTAAGGTACTGATTGAAAGAGTCATGAAAGAAACAGAAGAAAGAATGTGGGATGTGCAAGCAGGTTTTAGAAAAGGAATGGGTTGCATGGATCAGATCTTTTCTTTACGTATGATCACTCATTCATTCTTACTCACTCATTCTTAATCAACACTCTTCGTCTTTCAAAGCTTTCAAACAATCATCCATAAAGAGATTGAACTGCCACGGGGATGCTACACAGCCCTGTCCTACACCTTTATTGATGCTAAACCAGTCTGAGTAGGCCCCGTTAATCCTAACACAAGCAGTAGAATCTTTACAAAGAGACTTCAATGCTTGTATAAGGTTCTGTTCAATCCAAACTCAATTAAACTTGACCACAGATTATCTGTTTTAACTTTATCATAGGCCTTTTCTAAGTCTACGAAGGCGCAGAATTTTTTTTGGTTTACACTCACAAATTTTTCTGTGATCATACGTAAAGAAAAGATCTGATCCATGCAACCCATTCCTTTCCTAAAACCTGCCTGCACATCCCACAATTTTTCTTCTGTTTCTTTCATGACTCTTTCAATCAGTACTTTAGCATAAAGTTTTCCCACAATGCTGAGAAGACTGATTCCTTGGTAATTTTTACAATCATGCTGTGCTGATCAATGATCTACGTTTCTCTAATATTCAACATTGTAACTTTTTGAGTGATGAGGAAAAAAATCAGTTGTATTTTAAATACATGACAACACCAAAGAATACGAAAGCTATCAAACTGTTATTAACATAGCAGGTAAAGGAACAATCTTCATGCAAATGTAGTAGGGGCCGGTTTTAAAAGACATCGAAATTATTGACCTCTCTTTTTAGGAACCTGTTACAAGCAGATTATTTCTGCTGCAGGTTCAAGGTGTTTTATAATTATTAATATTTATTCATCTTATATTTTATCTAAATGGAAGGTTATATTTTCTGAATGTTAATTAGAATACGATATAAATTATTTTTTAAAGTGTTTGAATTTCCTTTGGTACAACTTCAACGTTTGTTTTTACTTAACTTACTTTTAGACATAGAAGATCGGATTACTGTAATTAGTATAAAAATAAAAGTTTATAAAGGTGCTTTAATTGGATCCCCGAACGTTAGTAGAGTTGTAGCATCGTTCAAATCAAAAAATCAAATTCAGTTGATTCATTTTCATGTTAGGTAAATCATATGAAAGTTTTTAGTTAACTAATTGCTGTTGTTTTTTTATATAAATCAATTAAATAACCGACGAGTTTTTCAGCTACGATGAACAGGATAATAATGATTACACCCTGTTATTACGCTCTGTAGCAAACATTATGTCTATTACAGTGTAAACACTGCATAATGATTTAGCTGCAATTATTGCATCGAAAACATTTGTTGGGCTGGCCTAACAAGGTACCTTAAAACGAGGTAATTTATATGTGTAACTAACTATTTTATTTAGGGTTCCGTACCCAAAGGGTAAAATGGGGCCCTATTACTAAGACTGCTGTCTGTCTGCCACTAGGATGTATCTCTTGAGCCGTGATAGCTAGACAGTCGAAATTTTCACAGATGATGTATTTCTGATGCCGCTATAACAACAAATACTAAAAACAGAATAAAAGAAATACTTATGCATTCTGAATCAGAAGTGTTTGAGCTGAAATACCGAATCAGTAGATATTCAACAGTTTTAATAGAATTTCTTGTAAGATTATAGGTATTCCCTTATTCCTTTCACTAGTAGAAACTTTGGCTTATTTCTCTAAAACAGTTTAGCTGTCTCTATGAAGGCTTCTGTTCCCTTCTGGATGGAGTGCGGCCTACACCCTCTTTTCTCATATGCGGTCTTCTTGATTTTCTTCTGACTCCTGCTTACAGTCACTATCTTACTGACCTCATGAGCTATGTCGACTACTTTGTATTCCTTCCTTCATTCTGTCTTTTAAAAGGTGTCTTACATTCTGTCCACCTCAATTTTTTAGTGTCCAAATCGTAGGAGGAATATTGGACTGGAGCAAAGTTTTCATCTAAATGTATTTTAGGTGTTGCTGGAATTTAATAGACAACTGAAAACTGCTCAGTCCAGCCGTATGGCTCTTGCGTACTTACCCTCGCAAATATAAGTAAGCTAAACTCACGCGGTTTTTTGTAATTTCATTATTAGAAGCTCAACGAAGTTACTTGATGGCAGAACACGACTAAAGCATCTAAAATAATATAAAAATGTATTCGTGAGTTAAAAAAATTCTGTTTCGGGGTCGTTTCCGTACATGTTAGAAAAAATTCAAGACAAAATGAATTCTAGAAACGTATTTACTGTAAATAAATTGGTATAAAATTAATGTAATTCCTTCCGAGATACTTGCTTTATACATATGTGCATAGTAATGGAGCGAATGAACGCAAACACGGCAGTTTATACGAGGAGACCTTCGTATAAAGAATGCGAAATATATTCTTTGCTGAGCCGCGCTGCCACGGGCCATCAAGATATGGTTGAATGTCCATTTACATCACTCATAGAGTACACGTTATAATGCAACTGGTGGTATGCGCATTTAATACAAAGGGTGATTAATATACAAATTCACTCTTCACTAAGAAATCGATTTGGTCTTTCTCAATATATTCATAGTTATAGAATAAGATAGGGATATAAGTTATTTATACCCTGCCCTCATCTGTTATTTGATATATCACAAGTGCGTTGCCGAGCTAAATCTGGCATTAACACCGTGAAGTCGCAAAAATCAAATTAGGTTGAACTATTGCATAACTCGCCGTCAGCGATTCTAGGGGTCAAGTTTATGTGGATGTCAAATCGAACTCGAGTGTAAGATTCCGTCGTATATTCATCATTATCATCATCAGATCTACTGCTCGATATTGCTCCCGACCACAGTTCACCATAAAGATCTCTAGCGCCTTCATCCAGTGGACCCTCCAACCTTGACCAAGTAATATTTGTGGTAAGCCTATGGACCGGTAACTTGTTTCTTAGATTGTTTGTAAAAGGATTGCTCACTGATTGGCGGCTAAGCGCTTTGCAACTCTACCTTAAATAGAATGTATTGAGGTCAAGCAGGCGTGTGCATAAGAGATATGAACACGGACTATCTCGATGTGGAAGCCGGCTTAGGCGTCTGGATTATGACATCGTTGGTAATGTTTATGTAGAGGTTCGCCCACGCTCCATTGGCATGCATCTGGGGCCCGAGGCGATAAATAAGTTCGGCCGGCGGCCGGTCCTCCCACCACGGTGCCTCTGCACTAAGCACCTTACAAATCATACAGATTATTAATTGTTTTATGATTTTTTTTTCGTTGTTTAAGATATTAATATTATTTTATATCAACGTATTCTTTGGGTTTCTGGTAGAGACGTACAGCAACAGCAATTGTTACCTGAATGGACCAGCTCGACCTTGAAAGTTATATTGTTATTAGGGTTCAGACCTGATATGTTGGACGTCCGGAGATCCATTTTTATGGTGACTGTAACGCGCCTCTGTACAAAATTATTGGGTTTAAAAATCTGGGATAATTAATGCAACCCATTGTTAGTGACATTATATTACAGTAACCTCTAGATGTAAGTTAATTTGACGTTATGTAACATTTAACATTTCTGGGGATCAGATATTAACAATAAATCGACTAAAATGTAGCAATGATTCGTACCTGATAAGATGATGATACCGTCATTAAGAAGAAAAAGGAATAAACGAAGAAAACCTTTCGTAAATATATGCAAATTCTTCGTAATAACAATGAACCCTTGCTAAAAGATCGAACCATCATCAATTTACCAAAACACGATACCATTTCAAACCTGTATTAGAATCGAGAACAGGACGACCGACGCCGAGTCCGACGTTGAAACCGGCTAAAGTAGATAACTTTGGGTCGAATCTTTTTCGTTTCGAGTCGTTGCGAACAAAATAAATATGCAAAGCGAAGTTTGCGTCCACGCAGTTTACGCGCTGATCCTCTGTCCCCACTCTTGCGCCCGCGCCGGCATTTCCGCGCTTATGTCGTATCGTATTCTCACTGTCCCTCTAGCGACCGCCTGTCTTCGATCGATCATAGACAATTTTCCGAATCGTTTTGCGAACTTTTCTCAATGAAAAGTGCGCGTAAAGTGCCCTGATCTAATAGTTGAGTGTTACAGTGCTGTGTTACAACTACCTTATTTATTATTATTAATGTTATAAAGAAGTTTTGTGTTTGGAATAATTCAGTGTATTACGTTTATGTAAACAACGCTTCATTCAACCGCTACTAGAAAAATATTTTATTTAAAAGAGGTAAGATGAGTCAAATACAAATCTTTAATGTAAATTATATAAATAAATAAAACAATAAAATATATATGAAGTTTTAGATGTACTAAACCAATATTGATTTCTTGTTATTTTATATTTATTTTCGTATATTTTCCGAAACGCTAACTTCAATGTCTGCTCGTGTAAGGTTAGCAATGACATAATGCGTATGTAAATAACTTAGATATTTATTCAGTGACGCACGTCGCCGTTCAATTCACATTAAGCGCTGTTTTATGAGAGAATATTGTAACGTGTCGATGTTATTAGCCATTAAATCAAACGAAAATAGTAAATTTTACAAATTATCATAATGTTTTTTGTTATTCGTAGTGGTTAATTTTCGTTCATTTCGTTTTTTATTGATATAACCTAGCGCTTATTCTCTCTGTTCACCCGTAATGAGTAAGAAAGCTTGAAAGACAATGCTATTCCCATTTTACTAAAAAAATGCAACGCGGCCAAAGAAGTTTTCACTTCAGAAACACCAACTAAAACACTTATAATAAATGGAAACAAAAATTTTGCGTCGCCAGGTTCAAGTTTTGACACGTATTTTTTATGAAATTTTGAAATTCGAAATATTAGTTTTCGTTTTCGGTGAAAACTGTTAGTTTAAATTTTAAACGAAATTAAGGCCTGAAATGAACGTTCTTTTGCGTGTGTTTTACGCCATATTTTTTTCACATGTGATTAATAACACAGCTACATATCTATTATTTCATGTCAAGCGTACAATTCTACACCGGAATAAAAAATGGAAATGATCTCATCATGTTTTTTTTTATTGACGCCTTGTGAGAGAAACGGAGGCAAGAGAACTGAAGCAGCGTTTTTATATTGACTTTGATTATTGACAGCATTATGAGAGCCCGCGCAAAATATAAGCTAATCCTTATTTTAATTTTAATACCATTGTTGGATTTATTTAGGAACAATTTTCTAAAGTTAATGATTTTTAGAATCGGGGAGACGTTCCGGATTATCGGGTTATAATTTGCTTAATGTGATTTCCAATCCCAAGATTTGAAGTATAATAAAAATTATAATTTAAACGCCAGTGACTTCATATAATTGTTCCAACATAAATTTGAAGCAGTGGTATCTTTAGTCAATTTGTTTAGTTTTAGTGTGCAATGTTCAAAATGTTTTTAAGCCTTCGCTTTGTCTCACTTTTCCTCGGATTAAACTTTTTAAGGGGGTACAGCGTACAAAGAAATCAATCGGTAAAATTGATGACAATAGTTTATCCGTGTTAAATGTAGCGATGATTAGCTAGCTCGAAAGAAATAGCATATTGCTTTATTGGTATAGATTATTGCTTTCTCTCTCTTTCTAGTACGGAGTAAAATATGATAAGCATTTTAAAAGTGGTAGGGCCCGCAGCAGCAACATCTGTTGCACAAATGGACCGGCTCGACCGGTGAAAAACTACGCCGTCACAGAAGACAGGCGGGAAGTGCCGTAGGTCCAATTCCAGTCCTCTTCCCATTCCCATCATTTTCTAAGAAAGACAGGATGGGGAAGGGGATAGGATTTGGCGGGTGGGGATGAATAGGAAAAGGAAAAAT
>JWHW01050622.1:158626-169593 GCA_000931545.1 Papilio glaucus | reverse complement strand
TGCGATTTTTTGAAGTTTTCACTTCAAACAGTTCAGACCTGGCTCTAAATACTTAATGTTGTACTTTACCTCCAAGCTTTTGTTACATTTTAATATTTTAAACCATCGATAAATTGTACTATGATAATCATGTTTAAATATAATTAATCTAAAGAATTTACCTTATTTCTTATTGTTCTCCCTTCTTAGAACAAAAATTATAAATATATAACTGTTGAATTTATTCTTGATTGTATGTTAATGGTTATAAAGGTATAAAATGATTTAAAGTACTCCTTTTTGTCCGGTTTTTGGTTTGGCTCGTAAGAAGTTGACTTCCGTGCGACCAGGTACAGCTATTGTAAAATAATAAGCACAGTTTTTGTCGCAGTATTGACACAAATATTTTGTATAAGCCACTTAAAAATTATAAACTTCGACTTGTTTTGGTATCGAGGAGGAAATCTTCTAAAGATATCCTGTCCTTTGGGGGAAAGACAGGATTTTGAGGGATTTTACCCACTAAAACCCCCTCGATGGCTATCCTCCAGTGCGATACATCTCCAAAGGAACACAACTGACTCCTATGCACTGAGCTTCTGCACGACCCAGGGGAGATAATAACTCCCCTTGTGCTTTCGCAGTGCTACGGCAAGGTAGGACCACGCTGTGTTGCCACCTGGGATCGTTTTGCTAGATGCCCACGAACCCGAGGGTCCCATTTTGTCGTCGGTGCGACAAGAGAGACAATGGCAGGCCATATAAACTTCGGCCTATTAATTTTCTTATACTAATTATTAATTGATATAGGCTTTTATTATACTCTATTGGTGTTTTTGAATACATCTATTAATTTTCTTCTTGTAAAGAGTCTGTGCACAAGTTAAATAAACGGTATGGTTTCCAGTGAAATCTAGGCCTCTATCCAGTATTAGTCAATCTAAAACCTGCGCTTATGTAGGACGTTAGGTGTCCGAGTAGGTTGCAAGTACCAGTGGTTTTCTTAGAATCTTAGTCATACCTTAAGCGGTTACTAATTTAGCTATCAATACGCCCATAGCAGCACGTTTAATATCTATTTTATAATTATATTATACGAGTTGTGCCATATTAATATTGTTAATAACGTTTATAATCTGATTATTGATTACTGGTGAAGCTTGCATTATATATTATGTGCAGTGTAATTTACATGTTTTGTCATTTCATACAAATATCATTTAATTAGACATGGAAAACAAGATACAGGATTGTTTACACAAACAAAAGCTGAAGTAGAAAGTGGCAATGGAAGATATGGCTTACTGAAGTAAAGTCACGCACTACCCATCAACATTCTTTCTCTCCCATCGATCGCCATAAAGATCAGATGATTCTTTGACTAAACTGTCGGTCAAATCATCATCGGATCAAAGGAATTATATAATTTAGCTCAAGCTTGTATTCTGTGAGCTCGTGGTATTTGTCCCATCAAGTCGCCCCTTTTCTTCAATACCTATTACCGGCTGTACCACTGCTGTGTACTTTTGTTGTTAAAATTATTGGTTCTAAGTATTGAAAGTGTGCGATTATTGTGTATATGCAGCGAAAAAAAACTTGACAAAACACAAACATAGAAAAAAAAGTTGACACCCTGCCTTGATAGATGGCGTTGGCGTCGAATGTACTATGGTTGAAGTCTGTTTACGTCATTTTCTGGAGTTTCTTTCACTACGGTTCTTGCAGTGCAATTTCTATATAGAAGAGGGAATTTTTTTTATGGTTCGCACCTTACTACGCTATCATTCGTGTTCGGTATGAATCCCTATCCATATAAATGTGTTACTTATCAAGATAATTTAATGTAGATTATAATTGCCTATTGAACTATATCATTCTGATCAATAGTTTAGAAGATATCAAAATATTCAAAATTCGCGCAACTGAAAAATGCAATAACACGTAACAAAGAAAAGGACAATCACTTAACTACCTAACTTTTAAATTTGTCTATACATGTATCTAATCCTTGAAACCGCAAATTTCACAATAAACATGTTATTATTTTTACATTATCATATTGTCATTTGGGTATACATATTAAAGGAATTTTACATTTTTTAAAGTAATTCATAATGTACATTAAACTAATCACCACAAACCTGCTATAAACTTAAGTGAAAGGATCGTTAGTAACAGGACTTGTCAGCATAAGTCAGAAAAATATTTTTTGAGGTTAGACCAAGCCCGTCGCGTGTCTCTTACATGGAAATGCTTGTTTTTTACTTTAAAAAAAGGAGCGGCCGCTTCTTGTAAACGAAATTTAGTATTACGTCTAAACTCAGTTAATTGGCAATCTACCTAATCTTAATTCGTAAGACGTTTCTGTTATTCTGGCAACAATAATTCAAGCTGATACAGCTTTTTAAATAGGCATTGTTGTGCCACAATCCGGATACCAATTCGTGATCTTTAACGCATTTCTTCTTTTATTTTCATACGAAAAATTGTTAAAAAGTCATAAAAATATTGTGTATAAAATTTGATGTGATGCAACAGTATTGTCATAAATTCAACTTAATAGAAAGATCAACGAAAACTCGTTAAAGTTGTGTAACAATAAGGCATCTGTTATGGCTTATTTAAGTTGGGGCCTCTCAGTCTATATTATAAAATATCGACGATAAACATATAGCTAAAAAGATACGTTCATCATCGATTTCGCTCGTTTCTTAATCCTTTTGAAGGATTAAGCGAGCGCGTATTTTTTTTTATTAAAATCGAAGTAGTAAATTCATAATAATAAATATACGGTTAACACAGGTTAAAAGGCTCCATGTCAAAAGAGATAAGGGTACATGGACGTAAGCAGTTATTAATAGCAATTCTAATAACAAGTTATTTGCTGCGATGAGTCTAAAATATTTACGAACTTTACAAGAAAAAAACAGTCGTAACCTTCACTTAACCTTTTGATATAAATTTTCACTAATTCCTTAAATTATTATTCATATTTGGAATATTGGTTAAGGCTGATGAGGCCGTGGGTTCGAATCCTCCATTCGAATATTGTCGTGAACCATATCCAAGCAAAAGCTTTTAAGCCAAGTTGGAATGGTTTAAAATATAGTAAATTATTTTAATAATAATATAAAAAAAGAAACAAGAGATAGCTTTAAATGCTTAAGGATATGTTACTCTAAGAAATGAAGAAAAAATAAAAACAGTCTCAATTTTAAGGTTATAAAATCCAACTAGAATACTACCCAATACAATATTATGGTACATTAGCATATAAGCATTAAATTATTAAAAATAAAAAAAAAACGGTTGTGAAGAGTTAGCAACGCTATTTAGCCTTTAGTCAGTAAGAGCATATTTCCTTCACTGCGCAAGAACTTCCGAGGGCAGTAGGTACAATTCAAGTCACGTGACTAATTAATTGACACACACACGGCTTTGTAACGTGTTATTTTGTTAAAAAATATTGCTTTCACAACAAATTCAACCAGTATCAGTAGATGAGATTAAACTATTTACGTTGCCGAATGCTAGCTGTCGACCAGGCTTCGCTCCGCATTGTCATCTCCTCGTAAAAAATATTTAGTATTCGAATAATGACATTATCGCACGGAACTCTTTGGATACCTTGGCCAGAAAATTGAAGTGCATAAATGGATCTGACGCATCGGAAAAATGATATACGATTAATATAAATTGAAGAATTATTTTTTATAAAAAATAATTATTCAAATGATACGCTTGCTTCCAAAACATATTTCGCAGTTTTGTTGTTATAGGTTTAGAATGGACGTCGGGACTACACTAGCGATAATAACATTCAAAACGGGTTATAGTTTTTTTTTTTGTTTCAGTGAATTGAGTAGCTATTGATGCGCGAATAATAAAACACGAGAACAAAAAATAATAATAAGCACGAATAACAAAAATAATTCGCAAGAAATAAAAGAATGCACCTTTTTGGTTTTAATAATCAAAATTTAGAAATAAAGCGAATTGTATTTTGATAAAATAAATATATGACATTTAATGAGATTCACAATTTAAGTAATCTGTATAATATTTTTCAGTTTCGGGGCACGCAAAATAATCATGTCACATGATACCCACTTAACCTTGTCAGTGTTTTTTATCCGGTTTCAACTCAAGCGAGGTAAGAATAGATGACATCTATAGTTTACGGTGTATTTTTTGCGTCACGCGTAGGTACATATGAGACACGAGTCGAAAAAAAATATAATTACATTCCATCAAGTTAGTATTCTTTATACTATTAGACAAAATATTTTTAAACAAGTGACAAACGGCAAGCAAATATTACAATGAAGTATAACAAATTCACAACTACCACGGATACGATTCAAGTCTGAAATAAAAATGCGTGTTACAAAGTTTGTCGTATTAAGATAATAGTATCATAAAGGTTTTCCTTGTCTACGCGTATCAATGACCACGGTAAGAAATGTTCTGTGATACAAGTAGGTAAAGTTAGTTATGGCATGTTTTAGTAATACAGTTAGCTAAATATTCAACTTATTTTTGACCGATAATAGTGATAGAAGAAATAGTTTAAACGCTCAAGAGCTCAAGATTTATTTGACGACAACGTCCATATTTAAATTCATTTAAACATTTCGCTTTCTTTAATGTGAAAACTTCTTTAGCCGCATTACGCGATATTTGGTAAAGAAGTTCGCGTGAACAACATGCTTATTTGAATTTGGAACCGTTTCGACAAACGACGAAGTTTTATTCATTTATTTTTAAAGATAACAAAAAGGTACTTTAACGGATTAGCGATATTGAAATTTATTACTGGAAAAATTAATACAATGTAATCGTTTCTAGCTAATCATTATTTTATATTAGCGACCCGCCCTGGCTTCGGACTGGTAGCTTGTATCAATACAAGCTACGCTTTTTTGTCATATTGTCGTACAAGTTTATTATGTCTTCATCAACAATTATCGTTATATGTCACGATTTATATATAAACGTTTCCCATGAACTCCGTGTAAACCGTATGAATATCGCGATAGACCAACGCGAGGACTTTGTTTTGAAATATGCTTTGAATTATCTATAAATTTAATAAAATTCAGTCTTTTAAAAATCAAATTCGGTTCACATATCAAATTCAAGTAGAGAAGTCGAATTTTATTAGTAAAAACCTGAAATTGATTTGAAAAATACTGAATAAGTTTAATAAAAAGTTTTAACTTGAAGGTAAAAAAAAAATAATAAAATAAAATTATATTCCTTACCAAATAAAATATCATCGTAACCAAATAAATTTCTTCCTTTAATAATAAACATAAAACAATTGTACATTCGTCGTCGACATTCCCTCATGTTCAGTAGAGAGTGTCGTCACGCGAACAATCCGTTTAGACAACAATCTGAATATTGTTTTCCATAATTCATCAGAAGCGTTTCATTATTCGTATCACGTCGCCTAGGCGTCGGGGTTTACACGCACCATGTGAACAAAGCCTTTAACACAAGGTCGACGTGACGCCGGCGAGGAAAGGCGATTCGCGAAATTCGTAACATTACCACGTCCATTTACCAACGATACACGCCTTGTATAAAAATTCGAGGGTCAATGTCGTCCTTAATCATGATTCAGATCGTGTTGACACTTAATGATTCACAATTTGGTCATTATATTTTTAATTTAAGGTTAATTTTTAATTAATCGTTTAAGTTCTCGTGGTCATTATTGTCAGTGATTATTTGTTATTTATTATACATAAGAAATACGCTTTAATGGGGTTATAGAGAATGGTTTTGAACATTCGTTGTCCATATTCTTATCCTAATACAATACGGGCCCAAATGTAAGAACGAGTGAGTATATCTTTAAAAGTTTGGCACTCAAGGAAGTCGGGGTATTCTTCTACGTTGTATAGTTTTTAAAAAAGCTGATATAAATTTCCCCTCAGATAATTGAACCTAGTGCTGACGATAAACGTTTTATCGCCAGCACTAGGTTCAGGGTCAGGAAGTAGCCTGACGAGTTTCCTTAGCGAAAGGTCGATTATTATGTAAAAAACCACGGAAAGATTTATAAGCTCACGGAACGCATTGCACTTGACCGAGTTGTGAGGACGCGGGTGAGTGACACCAGACGAATAAATAAACGACAACAAAGGACATGCGAATTAGGAGAATTAAGCGTTTCCTTTTGTTCTGTGGTCTGTTCGGAAATGAGGATTGTGTCTCGGCACATGTTTACTTGATAACCCTCCTAGTGACAGTATGTTTCGTCACCTTTTTTAGGTTTTGTGTTATTAAATTTTACATGGAAACTTATTTGCGTCTTCAATGGGTGGGAATGGAAAAGGTGGGATTGTGGTCAAGCGCTAGTTTATTCACTATAAAAAATTGCATTTGCATACCTTAAGTGGCAGATACCCGAATACATTGCTCGCAGAACGGATGGGCAATGCGGCAGGGGCCGAAAAGTCGTGGAATGGCCGCCACGTACTTGGAATTCTATATTGTACTGATCGAAAGACCATTGATGTCAAATAGAGTATATTCCTGCAAGGATGCTGCTTGGTGTATGTAGCCTTATTTATGGTTAGCGGTAATTACTGAAAATGTAAAATATTAATAATGGCCTTTGTGCAAAGTTGACATCTTGATTGTCTAAAGGCGCTCAAATCGCTTAATCGAAATTACTGATAGCAATTACGAATTAAACAAAAGTTAAAACCAATTCATAATATCAGCGACGAAACAAAAAACCTGTGTAGTTCTGTGAGTACACGTGTTAAACAAATTGTAATTTTACGATTTTTTGAACTCGTGAGAATGTTTTTTGTACTTGTTTTATTTAATTGTAGCCATCATTTTTTCTAATTTTAATTAATTCGTTTGAAGATTCAACTGTTAAAATATTCAAATAGAAAGAGCTGTTGTTTCTATTGTGTAATATCAAATTCGTGAATTTCTTTTTATAGAAACAAAGACTTATTCCCACGGCGATTGCGTTACAACCATCTTAAGTTGGTCTACTGCAATTATAATTCGCGCTTTAATTGTGAATTGCGAGAGGAGTAGCATAGGGTCTTTAAAAAGTATCGAATGAATAGGTACAACACGACTTAACGACTTGTCAAAATGCTTGTGTAATAAGTTGTGAACTTGGCGACTGCGAAGCGTCATACGCTTTCACATTAATGTGACGGCGAAGTAAATTGGTGAAGGCACCTTCACGCCTCAATGTCTTCACAAAGGAACACGTCAAAAGGACTACACTTAAGTGAACACAATTATCTTGTTGATATTGTTAACGCGTCGAAAGCGTGCTTCGGTGTTTCTCAATTTTCTTATGCGTACACTATGCAACGAAACAATAAGCTGTTTGTTTGTGAAATATTTACCGAGTAAAAGTTCACTTGGTTTCATAATCAGTTGACGTTTGACTGACAGAGGTATTCTCATTATAATTTGATATAAGGTTGGCAACCGCGTTTTTTTACAAAATAAGGGGCCAAAGTAGTTCGCCTAATGTTAAGTGATAACCGTTGCCCATCAGCATCTGCAACACCAGAGGAACTGCAGAGGCGTTGTCGGCCTTTAAAGATGTAATGTAGATTTAGGTAGTTGGGACTTGGAATAGGTTCCTTAATTCACGTCCCTAACATCAAACCGACCTTATTGCATGCGTTTGCATTATAAAAGACAAGGTTAGGAGCCCTTATATTCTTGTCGTGTGGTACAATAGAACTGGCCAGTATTTTCTAGCTAATTTAAATTGTGTAACGATCATAAAAACCATTATTACGAATTAATTCTGAGAACGTCGACAATTATGATAATTTATTAACATTTTTGAGGGAAGTAAGATTTAATTAAGCCGAGTATGTGAGTATTTTTTTTAGATGCACGGTAAGGAAGAAACCATGAGGAAGTTCAGTGCCCTGGTGCCTCCGCTATAAATATTTACACATACAAGTTTCTTC
Organism: Papilio glaucus; assembly: GCA_000931545.1. NCBI lineage: Eukaryota > Metazoa > Arthropoda > Insecta > Lepidoptera > Papilionidae > Papilio > Papilio glaucus. The sequence goes on along the minus strand of JWHW01050622.1, from coordinate 161,641 downwards.
TCGCACACGCACGTGTACTGATCTCCTCTGAAACAGCTGGACCGATTTTTATGTTTTTTTTTGACGAACAACAAAGCCATTTAATGAAAAAAAAGTTAATTGAACCCTGTACTAGCAGATAAGTCAATGTTCATGCGAGACGGTGTCTGTTGGGTCAGTTAGTGATTACGTGAAACAGTTTTGAAATTTAAATGTTTGTGCTAGAATGAATGGAAATATTGATTACCATTATTTCTACCTCCACTGCTCTGAAATTCACTTATAGTCAGCGCATGTTAGCATTTGGTTGCTAAGCGACGAATCAAGTAGGACATTCGGTTGGCAATAGTAAATGTCTATGGAAATATATGTTTTTCATTATCTTAAATATAAATGGTACGTCTTCTAATTACATTACTCCTAACATATTTGTATCAACTATTACGATGAACTTAGTATATTTGTATCATACGATCAATTATCAAGCAATTAACGAATATCTATTACAAATAAGGTTTAAAAGTATATTAAATCGCTAAGACGTCTACTTAAGAAATATTTATACGGATCAAATAATTAGTAATAAATATACGAAACATGTCTTAAGTTACGCATGGCAAAGAAATTTAATTCCTATTCATACAAGAGATAAAGTAGAGTATTAGAAATACATCGTTCAAAGATTTCGTGTTCTTTTAAGGTATTTATATTATATAAGTAGTTGCGTTGATAGTGCGACAAAATATATGGCGGCGCACCCATAGTCATTATATAATTTATGTTATCGGTTGTTTCGTAAATATTGTCGAAACTATGAAATCATCTCTCGAAAAAATACTTAAGCTTTAGGATGTTATGTATATCTTATGGTAATTTATTAATATTAAATATAAGTTTGTCGGTCCATAGACGATAAAAGTGGAACAACTGTCAATAAAACGGGGAATTTATATAAAAGTTTTAAATAAATGTAGGTTCTAGGTTTTGGCTGAATGCATTTAATAGGGTACTAGTGATACCCGGCTTCGCCCTGGTAGCACTAATGATGTTGATCCGATCGCTACCAAACTTCACACGATCACTGGGCCAATCTGAACATTTCCTAAAAGATCATCGAAATCGGTGGAGCCGTTTCGGATTCTGTAGTGAACGCTCATACAAATATACACAAATAAATCGCTTTTTACACATTGTACAGATAGAGAGATTTGTGCATTTAAATGACAAACATTTATATTTTAATTCTGCCGTCCATTTCACTGTGCCTGATTACGCTCATATCTAAATAACTTAGATAATTATCCACATTGCTGTTCTTACACAATTTAAATATAAAAGCAAATGCTTTAAATTACATAAAACTAATAATATGTTATAACAACAATAATATATTATAGATATATGATATTTAACAATGTTGTTATAACATATTCTTATGAGTATAATAAATATTACGTAATAAAAATTGCCAGTCATCTCATGTCTTTATAACAGCAAATACCAACTGAGGAAAGACCCTTAACCTCCCATAGTGGTCATAAAAGTAGCGTGTCATAGTTTTCACAATTATTAACATTAAAAAGTTACGTAACTGATATGAAGAATAATTCATTATCAGAACAAGTAGTTTGTAGTATTAAAAAACATAAGACCTCCTTAATGTGTCTGAATTTATTTAAATTTGTTTAAGTTCAGACGTGACTTCTATTTTAAACATTCAAAGGTACAATCGAGAATACAATGAATATTTGTTACAATTTTTTAATATGCAATAAAGTGTAACAAAACGCACAAAGAGGAAATGCAAAAATGATTTTGTAATTAGCATCTTGAACGCAAGTTTATTCCACCCACGTCATTCATTCAAAACGCATTGCGCTCTTTAATTGGTATAATTAACACAATCGTCCTACTGATCTAGACTTCGTAATATGATTTATAACCTATAAAACATCTTGTTTGTCTTTCTGTGTGTGGTCCTGCGAGTTATCGAGGAGCGGTTACGTCTCGCATACAATAGAGGTCGTGAAGAGGTTCTGGCCGTAGACAATGATTGAACAAATCAACAGAAGGACTGTGGAAGATTTATAGCCACAACGATGGTAATTTGTACCTTAATAGTTCTTTGTAGATAGATTTATGTCCCCTATTTTTTTCAACGTAGATAATAGATATAGAGACTTTGAATGAAGAAGACGTCAAAGTTATTAGTTTTTTTTCGATGTCCTCCAGTCGATGTGTACGGCGTAAAATTAAAGTAGATCGTAAAAAAATAATTAAATGAAGTTAAATAAAAATGTAAACAAACTTAATTTATTTAAGAGCCTTGGTAATAATCTAGAATAGGGTTAGTATTATATTAAGAAATAGAAGCCTTATTATGAGACATAAAATGAAGGCGTAATAATTTTAAGGCTTTTATGCTTTGAAAAATAAAGAGTTTGTGAACAGGTCGATTTACTCGTACTACGATTTATTTTTGTCAATGTTTTTATCGTACAATTTTTTATGTAAAATTCGCAAAATATGAAACTGCTAGATGAGAGAAAGTGAACTGAGACTTCGACCGTTAGACCGTCCGACACCTACCCGTTGCCTGTTGACCTGCATTTTAGAGATGCAAAGGAACGACTTGTTGTTTGAAATGGATAAACTGTTGAAAATACTCAAGACGAGTATACAGAAAAAAAAAACGAACACTACATACTACATTAAATTTTTACGTCCAAATAACGTTAACGTGGAAAGTATAAGGGAAGTCACTCATGATCCTTGTCTTAAACATACATATGTTCATTAAAATAGTCTTAATGAAATAATAAAAGCTTTAAAATTGAATAGTGGTAGAGCCCGCAACATCAATCGCACGAATGGGCCGGCTCGAGCGGTAAAATACCCACGACCTCACAGAAGACTGGCGTGAAGTAGAATTATTCTGAGTTTTGTTTGATGAGTGAGGTGTCCGAGGCCTAATTGTAGTCCTCTTCCCCGTTCAGTCCCTTTGTAGTGCAGGACGGGATGGGAGTGGTTGCCTAT